>CM053567.1:185739002-185807225 GCA_028646485.1 Cryptoprocta ferox
GCCCCCTCCTCCCTCTGTCCCCTCCTCCCTCTGCCCGCTCCTCCTTCTGCCCCTTCCTCCCTCTGTCCTGCTCCTCCCTCTGTCCCTTCCTCCCTCTGTCCCCTCCTCCCTCTGTCCTGCTCCCCCCTCTGCCCCGCTCCTCCCTCAGTTATCCCGGCACCAGCAGCCCTCGTCCCCCGAGGACCTACCACCCAGAGACCCACCGTCTGTCAACTGTCCCACACACCCTCGTGTCCCAGGCTAACCCCAGGCCCATCACACCAGGGTCCACCCTCCAGCCTCCTCATCAGCTTCCCCACCCCCCTGCCCTCTGCCTGTGCAGGTGTCAGAGCCAGGCCCCTCTCCGCTTCCTACACACTCGCTTCCGGGGGCCCTCGGCCGCCTCCCCACCTTACTCGCCCATCTAGACCCCCTGATACCCTTGGCCACCACTTTGTGGTCTTGACAGCCTTCTCCTTGGCCCTCCTCCTGCTCATGGCCTTGCTTCCTGTTTCTCTGAGGACCTAGAAGCAAACAGCGCCTCCCCCACCCCTGCCAACCCCCCTCTGCCTGTGCCTGTAGATTGCACCCCTACGCACAACCACAGGCCTCCACACTGTCCCCCTGCGCCCCATTGTTGGCTTTGGTTTGTTTGGTTTTGTTAATTAGGATTTAACCATTGCCAGACCTACTGTCAATTTTATTCATTTCCTCATGAGAACGTGAGCTCCTGGATTTTTGTCTCCTGTTCACTGCGGTGTGCACTGAGCCCAGAACAGCGCCTGACACTTCATGATGCTCAGCAGATAATTGTCAAAGGGATGTTCTTGGAATATCTTTTAGGCAAAACACTGGACCTCCTGGATAGAGCCTCTGGCTGTCTTTTCTCTCAGAACCCTGTTCAATCAGACAGTTTTGTCCCTTTACCCCCACTGAAACAAGTTGTGTCCAGGTCCCCACTGCTAACCCAGGGGTCCCCGTCTTAGTTGGCTCCTGGGCAGAGCTGGTTGTCGAGCGAACTGATGCCTCCTTCCTCCATGAGACGAGAACCAGGATGTCCCGGAGGGGCAATCCCTTCAGATTCCCATCAACTCACTGGCAGCTCAGTCTCAGACCCCTTCCCTCCTCTCATCAGCCCACACTTGAAAGTTGGGGTGCCTCAGAGCACAGGCCCAGACCCCTCCCCGTCCTTGCTCTCTCCCTAAGCCATCGCCTCATGCCTAATGAGTGCTTAAGTGTTGTTTGCTCGTGACTCCCAAACTCAGGTCCTCCTGGGCCTCCCTAGAACTCTAGAATCCTATGCTCAGCTGCCTGCCATCATCCGTCATCCATCATCCTCATCTGAATGTCCAATAGACCAGAGAACTTTCCAGACTCGGGTCCTCATTCTCCCCCCTAATTTTACTCACCTCGTTAAATAGAAGTCTCATTCTTCCCCTTGCTTTTGCTAAGTAAACATTTATGCTGCGCTTCCTGTATGCCTCGGGTTTGCCCAAAGCTCAGAGAGTAAGACCTGCATAGGCTGAGGGTGCTGGATGAAGACAGTAAGTTGTTCTCGTAGAATAAAACTCTAGGGAAAAATTAATTCCAAAGCTCTTTTAATTCCTATTTCCTGTCTCTTCCCTTGCTCCCCTTATCCCTCTGCCGCAAAGCCTGAACCGAAATAGAGAAGAACATAGAAGGGGTGAAAAGGCTTGGAAGTGTGTAAATGTGTGCTTGGACAGCAAAGTATCTGGCAGGGGTAGGCCTTGACTTTGTGGTGTGCACATAGCCCGGGCCTCCTGCAACAAGAACAAGCACGTGTGTGCGTGTGTGTAAGGTGCCCATGTGCGCGCACACACAAACACAGTGCTGACCCCAGAGTCAGGAGATCCGGATTGTGTTCTTGACTCCAGCACCAGCCAGCCGTGTGACAGATACCCTGCACCTCCCCCACCCCCTGAGTGTCAGTGTCCTGAGTACGACATGAGTGTCTCCAATGTTAGTACTTTACGATCCTCTGAAAACAGCCTGCAACTAAGTTCCCGCCCAACGTGCCAGAGCCAAGAACTGCCTTTCTTCTTACAAAATCGGGGCGCAGAGGCTAAGAGATTGGCCAGGTCTTCAGAAGAACCCAGCATCTTAGAAGGTCTGAGCTGGAAGGGATCTTAGAAATGATATCCTGTTTCCACGGGTCTCCACTTCCTGTGAGCTCAGCTCCAAGGTTTTGCCGGTGAAATCTGCCAAGGCCGACGAATCTGCCTTTCAGCAAGTTTCCCAGATGGCTCTGGGGCAGGTGGCGTGAGGACAGGACTCACAGAAACTCTGGGCTTGTCCCGTAATAGCAGAGATGCATCGTGCTTACTGTGAGCCAGGCCCGGCGGGGGATGCTGTACAGGAGTCAGCTCGTGTGAACTCCACGACTGACCTGTGAGGTCAGTCCTCCGCTTCCTCCAGATGAGGAGAGTGACCCCCGAGAGGTCGGGTCCCAGGGTGACTTGGTGGCAGATCCCGAAGCCAGGATCAGCCCCAGCCCAGCCCGGCATGCAGGGCTCGCCTGCCAGGCTGATGATGGGCTTGGAGAGAACCTGATTGCCATGATATTCATGCAACTCAGAGCCCGTCTCTCCCTGGGAGCTTATCACACCCTTCCTCTCTAAGTTCCTCTTTTCTCAGAGTAATGTAGGCAACAGAGAAAAATCAGAAAATACATCAGAAAAAAGGAAAAATAATTTTCTCAGCCAGGGATGATGAAATGATGATGATGATGATGGCGATGATGTAGAAGCTGATTCTGTACTGAACGGCCAACACCTACTGAGACTTGGTTCAAGCCCGGCCTCGGCCCTTCCTGTGCGTTATCTCAGTGCCCCTTCAACACTCAGTTTACACTTTGGTTTGTTTCCCTCCTGACACTTTCCCAGGCACTCAGAAACATAAATTTAGCCACTTAAACATTTTCTTCATTAGCTCATACCACGTTTACTTCTTTGCCTTTTCACATCGCAAATTGGCGTAAACATCTTCCCTTGTCACAAAAACGTGTGTTGCCGTCAGCGCCCTTTACCCGGGTCTGATAGTCCCATCACGCTTGCCCTCAGCTTGAGGGTGTTTGCAAAGGGCCCCAGCATGGTGCTGGGCCGGTAGGTGACTGGTGCTCCCCAAACAAGCCTGCTTTCCCTTGAATTGAGCAGGAATCTGTGAGCTGCCCCGGCGGCTTCGCAGCGGGTTTTCTTGCAGCCACCAGGTGGCGCCATAGCGCCTCAAACGGAGCCGAGTCCAGGCGGGGGTGACCTTGGCCTTCCAGCCGCAGGGGAAGCTGGGCTCTCCGCATGCCCTGCAGGTGGCAAAGTGCACCCACCCACCTGGGCCCCCAGGGAGCCCCCAAGCGGCCTGGTGGGAAGGCAGCACGCCCTTTCCCCAGTCTGGAGGAATGCGTCCTACTAAGGGGAGTCACCTGCTCATTGGTCCTTCAGCCTGTTGAGTGAGTGCCCTTCTGCATCCCGGACTCCAGTGTTCACGCAGGAGAGGGGGCAGCCTGGACCGCCCCGCCCACCCCCACGCCTGCACAGCTGCGAGAGGAGACCCCGCTCAACAGCCTCCTGAACTCGGCCCAGTCCCCCAGGTGCTCTGCGTCTCTTCTCTACAAATGGGCTTAAAAAAAATAGCTCTAATTCGTGGGTGACTCTTAAAAACATGATGCTAAGTGGAAAAAGCCAGACAGAAAAGGGCACATGTGGTATGATTCCATTCACATGGAATGTCCAGAAGAGGCAGATCCAGAGAGAAAACAGGTGAATGGTTTCCAGGGGCTGGGGCGGGGGCTGATGGGAAGTGACTGCCAATGAGTTTGGGATTTCTACTTGGGATGATGAAAAGAAAGTGCTGGTTATGGCCTGAATTGTGTGCCCCCCCCCCCCACATACACTAAATGAGATCATAGGCTGGGGTCCTAACCCAGGGAACTGGTGTCCTTTTGAGAAGAAGAGACCCCCGAGCTAATCAGGAGGTGGGGCCTGGGACCCCCCCTCTGCTCCCAAACCATCGCACCTGCAGGCTGCCCAGAGAGGAGAAAGGGGCACCTGCCTGATCTCTCCACGTCCAACCCCCTTCTCCCCTCCCTCTACCTTCAGGACAAAACTATCCCACTGGCCTCGCCACCCCCTGAGAACTCCACCAGCTGGGCCTGGCCTGGGACAGGCTGACAGACAAGAGAAAGTTTTGAAAATTCTGTCCAACAAAACCCTGGCTCTTGGAAGAGATTGTCTTAGATGGCTTGGTCTCTCTCTCTCTCTGCTTCCTCTGCACCATTCCTAACCTCACTCCCGTCCCCACCCAGGACAGACGGACACTTCTGATTGTCATGGAGGAAGGTGGTGTTCTCAGAAGCAAAAGAGAACAAAATTAACACTTTACAGAAGAGCTCCCTTAGGTCATATATGCTTAGTGCAAAAGCATAAGCCTGACTCAGCCGGGGGCCACCGGGAGTACAAAATAATTCTTGTCCACAGTCGGGCAGACTGTGTCCTATCCAGCGGGCCTCAGCGGGCTTCTCCGTCCGCTGTGAGGAGCCAGCCCTCCATTTCCTATTCATTTCAATGTTTCTGATTGGAAACTGTGACTGTTGTTTGGATTCTCTTTTGAACCAAGAAGATATATCTGCCTGATTCCTTCCCTGATTAATGAGTTAAATAAAATTTTTAACATATATGCATAGTCACATCTGTATGACAGGCAGGATTTTACCTTTCTTTGAAAAAAAAAATTATTTAAGAGAGAGCGCGGGAAAGAGGGACAGAGAGAGGGAGGGGGCAGAGGAGAGAGAATCCCAAGCAGGCTCCACACATGAAGCCAGACATGGGACTTGATCCCATGACCCTGGGATCATGACCTGTGCCGAAATCAAGAGTCAGACGCTGAACCAACTGAGCCACCCACGTGCCCTTTTGAAAACTATTTTTAATAGACTTCTGAAAGGGAAGATGTGTCCAGATGTGGACAAAAATATTCTCTTGTTTACTATTTATGGCCGAATTTGGTAGGTTTCCAAGCACAGATTGTATTAGCCGTAACAAAATTCCACAGACCAGCAGGTTTAAACAGCAGGCGTTGACGACATTCTGGAGGCCTGAAGTCGGAGCTCAAGGTATGCACAGGTTGGCTCCTCCTGCCTTGCCTTGTAGATGGCCATCTTCCCCGTGTCCTCACGTGGTTGTCCCTCTGTGTCTGTGTCCCCATCTCCTCTTTTCTAAGGACACCAGTTCTGTTGGATCAGGGCCCATTCACATGACCTCATTTTTCTTAAATCACCTCTTTCAAGGCCCTGTGTCTAAATACAGTCACATTCCGAGGTTCTGGGGGTTAGGACTCACATCTGAACTTGTCAGGGACACAAGTCAGCCCATGACACAGAGCTAGAGACAGGGTGCCACAGTCCGGGACGTGGAGAGGTGGCTGGGGACCCTGCTGGGTAAGCAGCAGAGGCAGCCGCACTAGCACCCCCAGGGCCTGGCACCAATCGTGTGAGAGGTGACCCAGTTAATCAGTCTGCCTCTGAGTCCCAGACTGGAGAAGGATAGTTCCAAATAAGAGCACAGTCTGATAGATATGAGTCAAGTCAAGATGAGGCCATTCTGGAGTAGGGTGGGCCCAGCCCAGTATGCCGGGTGTCCTCACAAAATGGGGAAATTTGGACACCTGCACCCACAGGGAGCACACCACATGAGGACTGGAGTTCTGCCACAAACACTGGTTTCTCCAGAAGCTGGAGAGGAGCCTGGAGCAGATCCTTCCCTGCACCTTCAGAGGCGGCACTGCTGGGCCACCGTCTTGATCTAGGTGTCTGGCCTCTCCAACCGTGAGACCAAACATTTTTGTTGTCGAAGCCCCTCGCTTGTGGTACTCCGTTATGGCGGGCAGAGAAACACACATACAGTCCTGCCAGTGACACACGAGCTTCCTGGTGGCCAGAGCAAAGAAGGAATGTGTTCTCAGAATCTCAGTATTTCTTGCGCGCTAAGCTGGCCACTCCAACAGAACTGATAGCTCCAGGCTGCTCAGAGCAGTGCCTGGCACCCAGGTCGTGTCCTTAAAAATAAATGTTACCTGGCCTTCTTCTTATTTTTAATTCTTCTTATTTTTAATTTTTTAGCCACTGATTTTTTTCCCCCAAACTAGTATCACTTTGGGAAACTAGCAGCTAAGTTGCCCTCCAGCTCTGTGGTTTTAGATTTTATAACCCTCTTCCAATGACTAGTGTTGGTTTTCGTTCCAGAGAACTAGCGGACACGGGATGCATATGGGTTGTGGGCACGGGCCGAACCTCAGGGCCGGGCCAGCCGGGTACCGGGGAAGCGGGGGCCCACTTCCTAGGCATGGGTGACAGGGACCAGCCCAGGTGTTCGGGGGGTTGGCCGGCAAGGTCAGCAACAAAGCAGGGGGACCATCAGGGGCCAAGTGCTCCACATTGTCTTCCCATTGGGTGAGGGAAGGGGCCTCCCTCTCTGCCTTGTCTCTTCCCACTGGCTGTGAGAAGGGGCCTCCAGGGATTTGTGTGCTGACGCTTTCTGCTGTGCAAGTTTGGGGAAAGCACTTGGTCTCTCCGGGCCTTGTTCCTTCCTTTGTGAAGTGATTGGTTTCGACTGTCAGGAGTTTCCAGCGTATTCCGTGCTCACCCAGCCATGAACTCCTGGAAGACCTGCTGGTTGATCGATCGCTGAGTTCAGGTAGGCTTCGGGATCCTTCTCAACACGTGTCTAAACATTGCCGGCCAGACCACTTGCACCAAAGAGGAAGGTGGCTCAGTCGGTTCAGGCGTCTGACTCTGGATTTCGGCTCAGATCATGATCTCTCAGTTCATGGGATTGAGCCCTGCATAGGGCTCTGTACTGACAGCATGGAACCTACTTGGGATTCTCTCTCTCCTTCCCTCTCTCTCTCTCTCTCTCTCTCTCTGCCCCTGCCTCACTCGCACTCACTCTCTCTTTCAAAATAAATAAATGAACCTATCAAAGAGGAAGGTCTTTGATGCCCCAGATGAAATCATCCCAAAAGCCCCTTCAGGAGTGCATGTTCTAGAAGTTCATCATTTCTATGAGTTTGGGTGTCCGTCTCTTGCTAGGTTGTACCTCCTCAGAGTGGACGTGGACATGTGTGGTGCCTCACAGCCCTGGAGGCCCTCCCTCCCTCACAGCCACCCCACTCCCCCATGCACCGAAGCACCGCCTCTGCAGGGCACAGGCTCGGAGGGTCTGCCCTCACGGTAAAACGGTGCAGCGTTCACCCTCTTGTCCCCCCCCCGCTCACACCTCGTGGACCCCTGGTGCTGGCGGCAGAGTCAGTGCTCGGAAATATTTGCTGATATTTTCAAATAAAAACCAGATCTGGCTTCAGACCCATTAGGATGAGCTACTCTCAGAAAAACAAAATAGCCAATGCGGGTGAGCATGTGAAGAAATTGCACTGTGAGTGAGAATATAAAATGGGGCAGCCAATGTGGAAAACAGCATGTGGAAACAGCTCTTCAACAGATTTAAACATTAAAATTATAACTCATTTTTTTTAATTAAAAATTGATCCAGCAAGTTCCACTTCTGGGTATGTAGCCAAAACAACTGAAAGTTGGGTCTCGAAGGGCTATTGGCACCCCCATATTCACCATGGCCACAAGGTGGAAACAACCCCAGTGTCTATCGACAGATGACTGAATAAAACCTGGTGCGGACAGAACGATGGAGTGTTGTGCCGCCTTGGAGGGGAAGGAGATCTCATCACATGCTACTCCATGGATGCGAAATGTAAGTGAAATGAATAAATCAAAAAGACACATAGTGTATGATTCCACTGATCTGAGGTAGCCGGAAGGGGAGTGGTGGGGAGTGGTGGGTGGCAGGGGCTGGGGGAGCAGAGAAGGGGGGAGTTGTTTCATGGGGGACAGAAGATGAAAACGTTCTGGACGTGGACGGTGATCACGGTTGCACAACAGTGTGAATGTCTGTGACACGGCCTGTACTGTCCTCTTAACAGTTAAGATGGGAAATTGTAGGGCGCCTGGGGGGCTCAGTCGGTTAAGCGTCTGACCTCGGCTCAGGTCATGATCTCACCGTTCACGGGTTCGAGCCCCGCGTCGGGCTCGGTGCGGACAGCTCGGAGCCTGGAGCCTGCTTCGGATTCTGTGTCTCCCTCTCTCTCTGCCCCTCCCCTGCTTGCGCTCGGTCTCTCTCTGTCTCAAAAATAAATAAACATTAAAAAAAATTTTTTTAAAAGACGATAAATTATGTGTTATGTGTTTTTACAATTCTAAAAAAGAAAGAGAAAAGCACATAAAAAACCAACAGGTCTGGACTTAGGTAAGGACTTGGTGGGAATGGGGTGATCGGCTTGTGGAGAGGGCTCGGACCTCGAGACTGGCAAGCACCCAAGGCCAGGCAGAGGAGGGCTGTCTTCTACAGCCTGGAAAGAACCAGTGCGGGGGAGTGACGGTCGTGGAGGTGAAGGAGGGGACAGTAGATCAGAGGGCGCCATTCCTGGTCCCTGCTCTCGGCCAGGCGTTCTTGGGAGGCTGCTGGGCACTGCGTGCCAGGCCAGGCCGACAGCCAGCCTGGTGGGAGGAGAGAGGCTTCATTCACGTTTGGTCGAGTCAGATTAAAGGGCACATTTGGATGTTAAGGGACAGACTGGCCAGTGGGGACAAACAGTTCAGCTAACCTTTCACACGCAAAGAATAGGAATTGGATGGTTTGAAACGGGCCTTGTCACAGGTAAACAAGGGGACATCTGTGAGTCAGATCTAAGTCACGTGGGAAGGCTGGTGCTTGGCAGTGAGCTGTCTTTCCAGAACACAGTCCTTGCCGTTCTCCAGGGCTTGGGGCTCAGGTGAAATTGAACGTGGCTGACTTGAATAGGATGGAGTCCACACGTGCTGTGGAGACGTGCCGTCTGTTTTTTCCTGGCGCGGAGTAGACCCTCCATAGCACTCGCAGAATGATGCATCGCAGGAGCTGGTGGCAGGGAGCAGCCACTGAAGGTGGCATCTGGAGGGCTCAAGGGGAAGATGGTCCTCTAACTCGTCGCGACAACAAAGCAGTTA
This sequence comes from Cryptoprocta ferox, assembly GCA_028646485.1. Taxonomy (NCBI): domain Eukaryota; kingdom Metazoa; phylum Chordata; class Mammalia; order Carnivora; family Eupleridae; genus Cryptoprocta; species Cryptoprocta ferox. Next base: position 185,748,049 of record CM053567.1, read on the forward strand.
CAAGGGACGGGAAGGCGTGAGAACCAGTATCTGCTGGGTGCGCGTGATGTGTGAGGCCCCAGACGGTTCCTCAGGGAGGACGGAAAGCTCTCTGGGCATCTCAGGCAGAGAAGGGTGAGGACACGGAATTAACTGCTTCCCACGGAGCTCGGATGTCTGGCCCTGCTGCGGGGCCACCTCCCCCGGCCCCCTGTTCTCCCTGTTCCCCTCCTCCCTGGTTGTGCCAGCCCCAGTGCCAGCCTCCGGCAGCCCCTGGATAACCCCCCAGCAACAGCACCAGCAAGCGGTCTCGCATTTCCTGGAAATACCCCAGAGGCTGTGAGGATGGCAGCCAAGCGTTTCCAACAGATCTCCCACCGGCGCAGACAAAATCAAGGCAGGCTGGGCTGCCATCCAGCTGTGCCCATCAGAGACCTGCTCCGCTTATCAGCCTGGCTACTTTCGAGCGCAGGGAGAGCAGCGGGAGGTGTCTGGGAGGTGGCCGGGACGTGGCTAGAGACACGCACCGTTCCCGGAGCCCGTGAGAGCGGGCCAGGCCAGGCCAGCACCTCGGGTCTCCGGACAGCGCCCCAGACGCCCACCTGGCTGAGGTGATGGGCGAGGCGTATGGGGGACAGTCCTTCCCAAGCTCACCTGCGGCCTGGTTGAGGACACCTGTCCTGTCCAGGTGCTGTCATCACGCCCTCAGCCCACTCTCTCCCCTGTCAGGGACCCGCACTCCCTGATTCTCACACACCCTCTGGACTGTGAGACGCCCAAAGAGCAGGGGCTGCACGCTGCCTGCTGTCACCCCCTCCCACCCTGGCGTCTGCCGATGCCCATTGGTCCTGTGCATGGTGATAGGTCCGAATGTGATGGAAAAAAGGGCTCCAGAACCAGTCGGGTAAAAGCGCTTCATGGTCTCCGTTCCACAGACGTCATGCATTCGTGTTGAACACGTGAGTGAGTGTGTAGGCAGCGTGGAAAGGATGGTTGGGGGACCGGGAGGACCCCCCTTCAGAGGCCCGTGGCCCAGGTTCTAGTTCAAAATACCAAGAGCAGTTCCAGAAACGGACACGTTTGCCCATGAGGTCCTGCCGTTTGCGAAACAGGTCGATTGCCGGTGGCACAGGTAGACCATCCCAGACAAAACATCCACTCTGCTAACATTGCCTGGCTGGGAAGGTGTGGCTTGCTTGCGGGGGGAGCCCAGGGGGAATCCCCCATAAAGGAAGGTTCTTCGGGTTCCTCTCACCCGTGGGGGGCTGGAGATGCTGCTACCAGGTTTTCTTTGTTTAAATGTTTAGTTATTTATTTTGAGTGGGGAGGGGCAGAGAGAGAGAGAGAGAGAGAGAGAGAATCCCAAGCAGGCTCCATGCTGTCAGTGCAGAGCCAGACGCAGGGCTCGATCTCACGAACAAAGAGATTGTGACCTGAGCTGAAATCAAGAGTTGGACGCTGAACCGACTGAGCCGCCCAGGCGCCCCGTTACCAGGTTTTCTGGAAGCAAGCCCAGCCCCAGTCCTCCCGGGGAGAGTGCTCACACAGTGGGTGTGTTGCAAAGCCAGTTTCTGCTTTCTCACATCTGCCCCGTCAACCCCGGGCCTGGGGAGACCCCGGCAGGTCTATGGCTTTTCTCAGACAGTACGAGGTGGGCCATCATCCCAGTATCAGAGGGCTGGCTCTGATACCAGAGGTCCTGGTGTGGAGGGACAGCAGGACAGTCTTCCAGAGCAGGCGGCTGAAGCTTGCTCTTTGCCGAGAGTTGCCCAAGGCCGTGGCAGGCACCCACGTCCTGCTGCCGTCACTCTTTGGGCACTGGTGCGGGTTCTTGGGGACCGGTGCCCCAGTCACTGGATCCCATGGCCGCAGGCAACATCCATTCGGGCCCCGGCTTCCAGCAGGCCACCCTGCACAGATGCCATCTGCGAGCCCCAGGGCCAGCTGCACAGTGTCCCCGAGATGTCCAGGCCATCACCCCTGGAGCCTGTAAATGCCACCGGTCCGGAGAAGGGACTTTGCAGGTGTGATGAAGTGAAGGAACTTGAGGGGGAGAGGCTGTCTGTCATTACATGGCTGATCTCCACCTGTCATCACAGGGGTCCTTTCAAGGGGCGGGCGCGGAGCAATAAGGCCGAGGGACGTGGGAGCAGAGGGTCGTGAAGCCGCCGGGTGCTGCCGGCCCCGCCGTGGGGCCTGGAAGCTCATCTTGGGGGAGGTTACGTCAGTGGCAGGAGCCAAGAGGCAGACAAGGAACGAGGTGTTTTCAGAGAATGACAGGATGACACACTGTCAGCGGGGAGAGAGTCAGTGTGGGGATGACTTCAGAGGTGAGGGTGCTGGGTGCTGAGCTCCGTGTGCGAACAGTAGCCACATTCGGCGATGACGTGCAGGTCGGATAACATTCGGCTTTGGCTGCGCGGACACTCTTCCCCCAGGGGCTAGAACACGCTCGCAAGGATCCTGGGTGCTTTCCTGCCTTTGCCGGGGTGCCGCTGTCGCCGTTCATGGATTTGTTCGTTCAGTCGGTCAGCCAGCAAGTATCCCCGGCACGCTCCTTACTCTGATTTCGCTGTCCGCCCCTTATCTGAGCTCTGTAACCCTCACCCTCCAGCCGCAATGCCCACTAACGGGCAGGACTCCCCGGCAGGACAGGCCCCCCACCCCCCAATGCTCAGGAAGGCTCCTCGCCAGGTGTTTGCTAGAAGAATCACCTGGGAGTCCGCAGGCCCCGCCACCCAGAGTCCCGGGTCACCTGGTCCAGGATGGGGGTCTGGGAGGCTGTGGCCACAGCCTGTTTCCTGGTGATTCTTAGAGTTTAGGGGACGTTGCATTTCCATGGAGTCTGTGCACACAGCTGCCTGGGGCTGCTGAGACTCAGAGTCGAAGCCCACCGGGGCCAGGGTCTCCCAGGTGTCCGTGCAGGTGACCTCGCTGGAGCAGTGAGGCACTCCGGGACCTCCATCCCTCACCACCTCGTGTGCCCCATGCGCCCAGTGGCAGCTGCTCCCTGCCGAGCCCTTCCCAGGAGCAGGGAGCGTCCTCATGTCTTGTTTGATTAGTCACGGCCTCGTTTTACAGGTGGGGAAACTGAGGCATCAGGAAGTTAGGGACCTGCCAGGTGGTAGAGCTGAGAACGTGCAGACCTGGAGTGTGAGCTCCCGGCCGCCTGATGCTGGAACCCACACTCAAAGCGGCAAGAGGGGAAAGGAATAACATTTTCTGGGTGACACCTCTGGGTCAGAGTGCTGTCCTGTCAGTCCGGTCCTCTGACCCCTCACGGCAGCCCCATGGCACACTTGTTAGTGGCCTTGATTTACAGAAGAGGGAGCTGAGGCCCCAGGGGCTCACAAACTGGCCCCAAGTCGCCAGTCAGCACCGGGAGCACAGGGCTGGGGTCAGCGTCCTCCCGGGAGGGGTCTCTGTAGCCACCCACATGTGCACAGCCGCTAAGCCAAGCACGGGCTGGTGCACCTGGGCCACGTGGCCCTCCACCCGCCTGCCCTTCCTGCCAGCCGCCCCTGCCCAGCCATGGGCCAGCCCTGTGTCCCCTTCCTGTGGCCGTCACAGCAAATTACCACCAACTGGCTGGCTTGAAACAACAGACATGTCCTCTCTTACAGTCCTGGAGGCCGGAGGTCTGGGATCAAGGTACGTGGGGCTGTATTCTGTCTGGTGGCTGCAGGGACAATCCTTCCTGGCCTCCTCCAGCTTCTGGTGGCTCTGGGTGTTCGTTGGCGTGTGGCCACAGCACTCCTAGCCCTGCCTCCGCTGTCACATGATCTTCTGCTCTCTGTGTCTGTCTCTTCTCCTCTTCTTACAACAACATTGTATTGGATCAGGGCCATCATGCATGCTCTCATCTTCCTTAATCATGTCTGCAAACACCCTATTTCCAAACGGGGCCACACTGTGAGGATCCAGGTGGGTGGAAATGTCACGGGGATGCTCTTCAGCGCAGGACAAGCCGTCCATCTGCTCTTGGCCCCAGGCTCGAGCACAAAACAAGAAGACAGGAGAGGCTGAGGGAGACACCAGCAGTCCCCACGGCGCCCAGGGCTCTGTCACATGCGGGGCCAGCTGTGCAGTTCCGTCCTGACGAAAGGGGGCCTTTTCCTCTTGGTTGCTTCACTGCCCTTCCTCGCCAGGCCTTTCCCCCTCGTCCGTGGTTGGGAGCTCCCAGGCTGTCGCTGTTCTCACAAGATGTCAGAAGCAGAGCGTGTATACAGGCTCCAAGGGAGGAAATGTCGCTAGTTAACAAACCTGGAAACGTGTCCGTCACCGAGGTGGTCAAACAAATACAATTTGATACAAGATTACCACTTCTTGCCCCTCAAATTAGTGAGAGTTTTTGTTTGCTTGTTTTGTGTTTATAATAATCGCCAGTGCTGACAGTGACACCGTGAAACGGTCACACGATGCCGATGGCCCCTTTTGGAGAGTAATTTAATAACATTTCCCAAGAACTGCCAAAAGACGCATGCCGTTCGGTTCAGTGATTCCACGTCTAAAAACCTCTCCTTTGGGAATAATCAGAGACGTGGTCAAATTTTCTGTCCAAAGATGTTATTACAGCATTTAAAAATATGATGGTGGAAAGGGGAAGGGGGGTGATGGTCATGGAGGACACTTGTGGGGAAGAGCACTGTGTGTTATATGGAAAGCAACTTGACAATAAACTATAAATTTTTAAAAACATGATGGTGGAGAATAAATTGGAAATGGCTTTGACGTCTAACCATAAGGGATTGATTAAGTAAACAATGGCCTATCGGTTTGATAGAAAATGTTTATAAAGCGTCTGTACTAACGTAGAAGGACCCCGTGTTAAGTGAATAGGATACATGATTGCATATCCAGTAGACCCCAAAACTGCCCAAAGCCAGGACTTGGGGAGCGAGTGATAATGACCCCCAGCAGGCGTCCACATCTCCCTGGAAGAGGAAAAACCCACGTATACTAAGGGGACTGTCTCTGGGACAGAAGTGGGACCCAGAGGGGTGGGAGGTGGCAACCTAGAAATGATCCGCAAGACAAGGAGCACTTGAGGACGTGAGGTTTTGCCGCACGGGGGACCGTAGCCACCCCAGTCCCCCTCCTTCCCTCCATCCTTCACCCTGCAGGCAGAGCGATCTTTACGATCTGATCTTCTCTCTCGCGTGCCACAAAGCTCCCCATGGGAGAAATCCACACCTAGATGGGAAGGCCAGGGGGTTCGCAGTCAGCTCACATATCTTCCAGCCTCATCCCTCCCCTGGCCACATTCCTCTGCCCCTTTACTGATGCTCTTCCTTCTGCCCCCCACCCCCGTCCACTTCTTGTTTATTTTCTCCCAGAAAACTCCTACACATCCTTCAAAACCCAGATCAGTTCCCACCTCTGTGACCCTTTCTCCAACTGTCCCCAGGTGAGTTGGAGCTGCCTTCCACTGCCCCTGCCATCTTTTATGCCTCCCGTGTCCCAGCTCTCACCTGCCTACACTGTTACGGTTCACGTGGCGTCCTTTCTCCTCCCCCAGGCTGTGAATTCCTGACATGCAGGGACCCTCCCCTCCTCACCGGAGCCCAGCGTGAGGCCAGCCCATACTAAAGCCCCATTAAATGTTTGATGAGTAGTGACTACACATGTTGGCTGACCACAATGTTCCCGATTAATTTACTCCTTGGAATGACTGTCAGAAGCAGGGATTAGGGCCCTCATGTAATACATGGGGAAACTGAGACTCACAAGGCTTAATAATCTAAGACAGCAAGAGGCAGAGCTGGTGTGGTCTGAATCCAAGAAGCTCATGTTCTTTCTCCGACAGCCACCTTCGCTCCCCAGGGCTGCAGGAACAAAGCAGCACAGCGCTTCAAACAACAGAGATGTGTTCTCACACAGCTCGAGGGCACAGGTTCGAGACCAAGGTTATGTGCAGGGCCAAGCTCTCTCCATAGGCTCCGGGTGAGAATCCTTTGTCTCTTCCGGCTCCTGGTGGCTCCCGGTGTTCCTTGGCTTGTGGCCACATCGCTCCCGTCTCTGCCTCCATTTCCCATGGCCTCATCTGTCTTCCCCCCGAGTGTCTCCTATGAGGACACTGCCCACCCGGGTAATTACATCTGCAAAGCCCCTTTTTCCAAAGAAACTCACATGCTCAGGTTCCCAGAGGTTAGGGCGTGGACGGCTCTTTTGCGGGGTCAACTTTCAATTCATAACACATACCTACAGTCAGGCTATGTATGTGCCTGTCCACCGCACAGCGTCGTGAGGGACCCCGGAGGCAGGTTCCGGCAGAGACTGGCCAGCCCACAGTGGGGGGTGTGGCAGGAGGTGCAGGTGCGCTGGTCACGGAGCGCCCCCCGGGCTCCTGGGAGCTGGGCTCTGCAAAGTGGACAGAGCACCCCAGGGCCTCAGAGAGCTCCCCACCCTTCCCTCCCCCACCAAGGGTTCCCAGGACCCGGCCCTCCAAGCTCAGTTTCCCTTTCTCTTGCCCTAGAGGAAGCCCTGATGTGGCTGCTTGATGGGGTCCTGGGGGCCTCCCCAGGACATGACACAAGGCTCTCTTTTCATGGGAAAAAAACCTCTACCCAGCACAGAGGTACTCAATGCCTGCTCCCACCGGCCTTCTTTAATATGCGAGCTATCTAAGTTTATTTATTTATTTTGAGAGAGAGAGAGAGAGAGAGAACGCACAAGCGGGGGAGGAGCAGAGAGAGAGGGAGGGACAGAATCCCAAGCAGCCTCCGCCCTGTCAGCGCAGAGCCCGACGTGGGGCTCGACCTCACAAACCATGAGATCGTGACCTGAGCTGAGATGAAGAGTTGGGCGATTAACAGATGGTACCACCCAGGCGCCCCTAATCTGCAAGCTATTTTAAAGGTCTTTCCCATTCTTCTCCTCTTCCCCCTTTCCCTCCCTGAGCCTCTACGATCCAGAAAAGACCATCCAATAAGACGGAGAGTGGCGCCTAAGTATGTCCCTGCCTTTGGGTCAATGCCATCCCTCAGAACACGTTCCCTGAGCAGAATCGTGGCTCTTTCCAAGAGCACTAAGTTCTCTGGGACCCTCTCTCCCACCCCCTCCACCGGGGAGGCCACACCGAGAGTTGCTGGAAGGTGACCACATCCCCCCACACACTTGGTTTGCCCTGTCCCTCCACGCTGGCCCCAGCCTGCAGCCACCCTGCTTCAGGTGCTTCGGGCTCCTTCCCGAGCCCAACAGGTGCGCCCCACGGGGCTCTGTGCTCCTGCTCTCCCTCTTCCTCCCTTAAGTCCCCTGGCTCACCTGTAAATTGGTGATATGTGATAATATATCCTTGACTCCACTGGGTTTTTTAAATTGAGGGGAAAAAAATATATATATATATAACATCGAATTTACCATTTCAGCCATTTTTTGAAGCGTACAGTTCAGCGGCACGAGGTACATTCACACTCTTGTGCAGCCGTTGCTACCTTTCAGAACTTTCTCATCTTCCAGAATTTAACTCTGTTAAATACTCACTCCCTGAGCCCCTGGCATCCACCCTCTACTTTCCGTGTCTGTGAATTCGACCTGCTCTGGGGACCTCACGTAAGCAGAATCATATAGGATGTGTCCTGTGGTGACTGACCTCGGGGTTCGCCGATGTTGCAGTGAGTGTCAGAACTCCCTTTCGAGGCTGAGCAACGTTCCATCCTGCAGATGGACCACAATTTGTGTTCTCCGTTCACCTATCCATGGACATTGGAGTCGTTTCCACTGCCTGGCTAGTGTGAATAGTGCTGCCGGGAACATTCATGGGCAAATATCTGTTTGAGTCCCTGCTTTTAGTTCTTTCGAGTATGTTCCCGCAAGTAGAATTGAATCTGTATCCAGAGGTGGGATTGCCGGATCAGATGTTGACTCTGTGCCTCACTTTTTGAGGACCTGCCAGACTATTTCCCACAGCGCCTGCCCCATTTTTCGAAAACTTCTACCCCGTAGGGTTTTCGGTGAGAATTGAATCGCAGGGAGAGCAGCCCTCAGCGAGGATACAAAGGGATTCATTTCAGCGTCACCTGCCTGTTGTCTCCCAGGGCTCCCTGTCCCCCAGGGTGGAACTGAGCTCCTCCCCTCGCATCCAGGGCTGCCTCAGCCTGGCCTCTTCAGCCGCCCAGCCCCTTCTCCTCCCCTGGCTTCCCCTACCCCGGGCTCTGCTGGGTGCCCCTGACCGGGACTTCTTCAAGGAGCCCTGAGTCTTGGTTTGTGCCGGATCCTCTGCCCCCAATCCACCTGCTTTGTGCATTAATTATACGTCACCTCCTACAGGGAGACTTCCTGGTTGTCCAGATTCACATAAGTGCCCTTGTGGCCTTGTGGTGAGTCCCTGAGGGTCTGAGAGGTACAGGATGGAGGAAGGAGGTCTCAAAGCTCTGTGCGGCCACTGGCAGGCTCCAGTCAGAGGTCCCCTCGCATGTGTGGGGCTGGGCAGGGAGGCGGCCTGCTGGGGAGGTTTGGAGCATGGAGCTGCCCTGAGGCCTTAGGAAGCTGGCCTGCCGTCTCCAAGGCTCACTCAGCACCTGCTAAGACCTTGTGGGCATCAGAGGTCATGGGCATGACCTCCTGTCTGGACAGCTCCCCTCGGATGGGCTAGTGAGGGGGACTCCTCCCCATCCGGGGATTGCCCCCCACGGGGCCCGCAGAGGGGCACACAGCCCCGTGGCCCACTGTCTGCCCGCCGCAGGAGTACGAGGCCAGGTGTCCCCTTAGTACACACACACCTGCACACAGTTCACCCAGGGACCCCTACCAAAGTGGGACCAGCTACGAACCAGAGTTTGCCAAAAAGAAAGAACGAGAAAGATCCTGGGTCTGAGCTTCCCAAACAGACACCACAGTTTGGGGACACGGCTTTGCGGACACGGCCCCCCAGCTCCTCATAAAACACCTTTGCACTCTTGAGGCCCGAGGCCCGTGAACATGGTGCTGGGGGCCCCGGCCTTCAACATCGCACAGTGGTGAAGCTGAGCATTTCTGGAGGTTTCATTACCCCCAGGCAGGACACGAGTCTCTCACGCGTCCATTCCCCGCACATCCCTCCCACGACCTCAGGAAGTGCAGGATTTTATTATCATCCCTACTTGAGAGATGAGGGCACGGAAGCACAGAGAGGTGAATTAACCTGCCAGGGTCACAGAGCTAATAAATAGCAGCGCTGAGATTCAAGCCCGGGCAGCCGGGTCCAGCGCCTCCGCTTTGACCTCCAGGGGCCGGTGCGCTAGATGCTGAGGAGGCTGGTCTGAGAGCAGCGAGGCCTGCTAGGGACGCTGGGCAGCAGACAAGCTGTAAAAAGAAGACGAGCTTGAAAGACTGGTGGTGTGAGGCTGTTTAGTGGAAGGAACCCCTTTCCCCATCTCCCCTTGCCCCCCTCCCCTCCCACCCGCCGCCTGCAGTGGTCCCAAGCCTCCCCCTCCCCCAGGTCCGGGCAGTGAGGGATTATTTTCTTTCCTTCCCAGGCAGGCAGCCAGGGGCAATCTCCTGCCCTCCTGTGGTCTGCAGGGGGGTCCAGGGCTCCCTGCAGCTGAAGGTCAGGGCTGGCGTCCCCAGCCCCGTCAGCAAGCCAGCCTCAGGGGCCCTCAGTGTCCTGTTAGAGACATTAGGGGAGGCAGAGCTAGCAAAGCAGTGGGTTGCTGCTGGTTTCCTGGATGCACAGAAATCCTCTGGACTCCTGGGCATGAATATCTCAGCCAGGAAGGCCTGCTGGGTGCGGCCAACTGCCCCCCGGAAGCACGGCCCCTGCGATCCCTCCTGGGCCCAGACGCTTTGCCAGACCGGCTGGGTCTCGCTGTGCACCCCTGCCCTTCTTGCGTCTTCCGCCACAGGTTGGGCTGCTGTGAAATCTGTCTACTAAGCATTTGCAAAGCGCCTTACGACCATGTGAGGCAACAACCATTTCAAGCCAGAATGCTGCCTGTCCGTGTCCCAAAGCCACCCTGAGGGCGACAGACGTCTGAGAAACCGACCGGGTGCTATAGGGTTTGGAAGCTCCAACAGGCCTTGTCCCGCGCACAGTCAGGGTTGTGCAGGAGCCTCCCTGGTCCCACAGGATCGGCTCTGAGGGCTGCAGGCAGATGCGGAAGCCTTCTGGGCCCCGGGCTCCGCCCTCTCTGGTCTCGACACCCCCACATCCCTGAATGCCGGGGGGCTCTGGTAGTACACCACCCCTGGGGGGCACCCAGAGAGGTTCATTATTCCACCCCCTGCCCGTGCTGCCTCGTACTCCTGGAGGCCCCCCATGCTGAGGTGCCTGACTAACCCCGTTCATCTGCGATACCCACCCCTGCACGCTTCCTGTCTGAAATGTTCCCCGACTCAGGCATTCACGGTTCACGGTCTCCTCTGATGCCACCCCACAGAAATATGCTCCCCCAGGCACCGAGGGCCTAGACCACAGGGCTAATCTCTGTATAGCACTACCCAGAAACCACGCCCGGAGCCCACCAGACTTCCGCTAAGTGCTGGACGCCTGTGTGGGTGAAGACACGGGGTCATACGCAAGTAAGAGGCTTTGGAGCCACCCTGGGCCCGAGCCAGAATCCCAGCCCTGCCGTTCACTATGTGGACGTCGATCCGTGGCTTCAGCCCTGCGCGTTTCTGTTTTCTCCATCTGAGAAATGGACACGGTGACCCCTTCTCCTGGGGTCGGTGGAGGATGCAGTGAAGCAGCAGGTGTAAGGCAACCTACACAGAGCCGAGCCGAGGGGGGGTCCCCACTCTGCGCAAAGAGTTGGGGGCATTTTGTAACGTATAAAAAGTCACCAAAGGAAGAGGCGGTGTAGCCAAGGTTCAGAGCAGGGACTCGGGGGCCAGGCTGGCACTTCTCCCCTGGCCGATCGCAGGTAGAAAACTTCGGCGAGCTTCAGGTCTTCTAGCAAAATGGGGTTCACTAGGGTTCTTCCTCGTGGGGTGGCAGAGAATCAAAGGAGCTCATCTTAGGGGCTAAATGAAAGATTAAACCGGCACCCAGTGCACCCAATGGCCCCTGCCTGGAGGGCATCCCAAGTGCCGCTGCATGCACTCTGCAGGGGGCGGGCAGGCTGCCTGCGGGATGCCCCCCCCCCAACTCCTCCTTCCCCAGGACCTTGTCTTCCGGGTTTGGACTCCCCCACGGGTCCCCTGGGAGGGGAAGGACCCGCTATTTGCATGGAGGACTTTGTTCCACAGCTCACAGAAGTGGGCTGAGCCCTTTGCGCATGGCTAGGGTCCAAACACCCAAGTTTGCGGTTTACACTGCTGTGTATTGTCCTGAAGGAAATAACACAGGGACGCTGCACGGGGCCGAGGACCGGTCTGACTGGGGACCACAGGACTTGCAACCTCAGCCTGGCAGGTCCACGTGCAGGAGTGTGGACGCTGAGCACAGAGGAGGTAAACTGACAGGGGCTGCACCCCCACGCACACACCCCGAGCACCCCAAAACTTCAAGCGCTGTACTCCTGTCCCCTTCTCTGTGACAGAGTTCTCCTAGATCCCATCCAATCCCATTAGCATAAAGAAAAGAGTCAAGGGGACATGGGGTCAAAACCCACTTGTACAGCTTGCTGCTGTGTGACCATGACCAAGTCACCTGCCCTCTCTGGACATCTTCCTCAAAGTGGGGATAATGATGCTTCCCAAAAAGGAGAACTGAGGGGATTCAGTGAGGTCAGGGAGGACACAGAGTGCTGGTTCCTTCTCTGAAATGGTTTCCTCCCGCCCGCTTCACCCACGAGGGCCACCTCTGCCTCAGACCATGGCTAACTCTGTGGGGGGCGCTCACCCCACCCGCAAGTGAGGTCTCCGAATCAGAACCCAGCCAGCCTTGTCCGTGGGTCCCCACAGCCCCCCACTGTGCCCCGTGAAGGCTCGATGATCAGCTAGTGAACCACACACGGGTCAGCCCACGTGCTCTTCAAAATCCTTTGACAAGAAGCAGCGAATGTTTGTCTTTAGACTTGTTTCCCGCTGAGAGATGAAAGAAATAAAAGAAACCATGGAGGGCCCCCCACCGGAGGAGGGGTGGGGGAGGCTGCGGATTATGGGGTGTCCGGGTCTGGGACCGCAGCCCAGGTGCCCCAGGGGCAGGTGGCGGGAGCGCAGCACCCCACGCCCGGGGACACCACTTAGGAGCGTGTCGTGGGCTGAACCGAGGCCACCTCCTGACCCCTGCACCCTCTGACTGCTGCTTTATTTGGCAAAACGGTCTTTGCAGGTGGGACTGAGGTAAGGCTCGCCAGGCGAGAGCACCAGGTGGATCCTGAATCCAGTAACAAGCGTGCTCCAGGGAGGGAGATGACAGAGAAAAGGGTGCGTGCAGACGGAGGCAGAGCTTGAGTGTGGGCACCGCCCCCGCAGCGGGACGAGTGGGAAGGACCCCCTTGGGGCTTTTGGAGGGAGCACGGACCCGCAGGCCCCCCCGATTCTGGGCTCCGGCCCCCGCGCTCTGAGAGAATCGATTCCTGTCCAGGTCAGCCTCCGCTTCCGGCAGCCGCAGAAAACCAACCGGGCCCCGAGCTTCGTGCCGCCCTTGAACTCCTGACTCTTCCTCGCTGGTAAGCAGCACCCAACGAACTCAGTGATTTTAAGGATAAAGCGAAGTCTTTAGGCTGAGTCCTGTTAAATTGGCCATTTTGGCAAGTAAGGAAAACTGGATGTGGGCAGCTTTCGTTGAGTCAGTACTGATCTGTGCCAAGCGCTTGGAACAGCGTCTGGCCCGTGGCAGGTGCTCGGCAGACATGGGGACACACCCTCAGGGTGAGGAGAAATGACTTGTCCACTGGGGCTGGTGCGGCCCATGTCTAGGGGTGGAGTGGCATTCACGCTGGGCTCGGAGGGGTGGCTAGGAGCTCGTATGAAGAAAATGGGGCTGCTGGGGGGACACGCCCAGGAGGACACCCCCAGGACGGGGGCAGGGAGAGAAATGGTGGCTTTGGCAAGTGCTGGTAGAGGACAGAGGTGGCTCACCTGGGCAGAGGGGTGCAGGGGTGAATACGGAGCCATTTGCACCTGCTCTGCCCCCAAAGGGAACCTCTCCTCCATCCTGTCACCAGTGCCAGGCCCCTGCCCAGGCCCCTCCCTGGGGCACGTGAGCCCCGTGTGTGTTTCCTGTGTCTGCCGAAGGATTACCCCAGACTGGGTGGCTTAAAATAACAGAAATTCATTTTCTCCTAATTCTGGAGGTCAGAAATCCAAAATCAGTGTCAAGGGGCCCAAACTGGGGTGTCAGCACTCCATCTGGGGGCTCCAGGGGAGCAAGAATTTCTGTTCCCAGCTCCCGGAGCTACGTTCCCCACACCCATTGGCTGGCGGTCCCTCCCTCCGTCTGCAAAACTGGAACCTCACTGCCTTCGGTGTCAAACCTCCCTCAGCCTCCTCGTCCAAGGGCACCTGCAATTGCACTGGGGGTCGGCTTGCCCAATCTAGGAGCATCTTCCCATGTCAGGATCCTCGGGGTAATCATGTCTGCGTGTCCCCTTGCCATCCACGGTGACACGCACGAGTTCCGGGGATCAGGACCACAATGCCTGGAGGCCAATCTTCAGCCGCCCACCCCCTGCTCTTATAGGCCCCTCCTGCTTTGGCTCCTGCATTGCCCCCACCCCCAGCAGCTTTCACTCCTCACCTTCCCACAAGCACCACCAAGCCCCACTTAGAGGTGCCAGTAACCTGCTTCTTCTGGAACATTCTTCCTGCCCTGTCAGAGCGTTCCTCCTTCTGGAGACCCCAAGGGTGACCTTCCCTGGGCACTTTCCTGGCTGCCCCTCCCCAGTGCCCCCAAGGCAGCACATCTGCACCCCTCACTCACCACGTCCAAATCCCAGGTTGGTTCTGGACCCACCACGGGAGGGACATGTCACAAACAAGCACATGACCTTGAAGGTAGGAGGTTAGAAAGAAAGGGACAGGTCAGGTGAGAGCAGTTGGAGATGCTGCGAATGCCCAGAACAGACACGTACATGTCAGGGGCAGGGGGAGTGCCCTTTTCAACGGTCAATGTGATGAAAGCTTGGAGCTAGCACCGACTGAGGTCTCGCTACGTCCCAGCCACATGATGGCTCCAACGGAGTCCTCACAACATCCCTAAGAGGGAGAGACTGTGACCAGGTCCGCTTTGTAGATGAGGACAAGGAGGCACAGAGAGTTTCAGTAATTTCCACAAGATCACACAGCTAGCAGACCTAGGGCAGAGTTGGGCTCTGGGCGGTCTGGCTCTGATGCTGACATTGCCTGGCATGATATTACAGAGAAGAGGGTCTGCCAATAGGCCAGGGGCTCCAGGGCACAGACCCAGGCAGAAGCCAGCGATCAGCAGAGGGGAGTGCGCAGGGAAGCAGCTGCTGGGCAACAGACGTGGGTTCTACCCCAGCTAGCCACGTGACCTAGCCACGTGATCACTGTTGGTGAGTGGTAACTCTTATTGCCCTTGACAGGCACAGCTGGCAACAGCAGGAAACATGACATGACGGGTAAGCTCTGTCCGCAGTGAGACCGATACTCAGGCAGTCGGAGTCACCCCTTAGGAAGGAACGCAACCAGAGGTCACTTGGGGGGGAGGTTTCCAACTCAAGGATCCCCAACTTTGTAGGATGTACCCAGAGGCGCCAGCAAGTGCTGAGCTCAGAGGAGCGTTACTGTGTTTCAGAAGGAGAAGGAAGTCCCGGCGGCTGGAGCGTTACTGGTTGGGGGAGGGGGGGCTTTTAAGCAGACTGACCACGAAAAAAGAGAGAAGACGCATTACCAATATGCAGAATGAAAGACGGGATGTCATACAATCTGACAGACATTAACAGGATGAAACAAACAACTCTAGTCTCATAAATTCACCAACATAGATGAAATAGACCAACTCCTCGAGATCTACAAACTACCAACTCATGCATGAAGAACTAAATCACCCGAGTAAGTCTTAATTTAATTCAGACATTCAGTGTTTAAAATGTTGAACAACGAAAACTCCAGACCCAGAAGGTTTCATTGGCTTATTTTACTAACCCATAAGGATGCAACAATGATTCCTTAAGAAAACCGAGGAAGGAAAACATGTTCTGATTCATTTTATGGGATCAGCATGACCTAATACAAAAACCAGACCACACTACAAGTTAAAAACAGAAAACAAAAAACTATAGACCAAGATCTGTCATGGACATAGATGTAAAAATCAGCAAAAACATTAGCAAATCAATTCCAGCAATATATAAAAAGAATAATACTGTATCATGACCAAGTGGGGTTTATCTGGAGAATTCAAAGCTCGTTCAGTATTTCGAAACTGACCGCTATAACTCACCGTGTTAGAGACTAAAGAAGAAAAGCTACAAGATCACATCAACAGATGGAGAAAAATCGTTTGACAAAAATCAATATCCATTCATGTTAAAAAAAAATCCCCAAACCAAAAAACTCTTAGCAAACTAAGATAGAACTTCCTTAATGGAGAGAAAAGACATCTCCAAAAATTCTACAGCTAACTCACACTTACTGGTAGAAAAATGAATACTTTCCGTGTTCAGAATAAGAAAAAGGCAAAGATATATACACTCATCACTTCTATTCAACATCATAATGGAAGTCCTAGACAGAAATAAAGGGCATATAGATTGGGAAGGAAGAAATAAAACTATCACTATCTACAGATGACATGATTACATAGAAAAAGCTTCTAGAAATAACAAGTAAATTTAGCAAGGCCACAAGATACAAAGTCAGCATTAAAAACTCAATTGTATTTCTATATACTAAAAATAAACAATTTGAAACAAAGATTTAAAAAACAATACTATTCGGTTAAGTGTCCAACTCTTGATCTCAGCTCAGGTCTTGATCTCAGGGTCGTGAGTTCAAGCCTGCATTGGGCTCCATGCTGGGCATGGAGCCTACTTAAAAAAACAAAAACAAAAACAAATAGTACTATTTATAATTACTCTCCCCCCAAATAAATAATTAGGTAGTAACATAACAAAATATGTGCATGACCTGTGTGTTAAAACTGCAAAAACACTCAGGAAAGAAAACAAAGAATATCTAAATGAGTGGAGAGATATACTATATTCATGGATTGGAAGAATCAATACTGTTAAGATGCCAATTTCCTCCAAATTGATACATAATTCATCCCAATCATAATCTGGGCAGAATTTGTTTTGTAGTTATCAAGAAGCTGATTTGAATTTCACATGGAGAAAAAAAAAAACAGCATTCAAATGGAAAAGCAAAGGAACTAAAATAGCCTGAACAACTTTGAGATAGAAGAACAAGGCTGGAGGCTGACACTACCTGATTTAAAGACTGAATACAAAGTCACAGTAATCAAAATATTGTAGTCTTAGTGAAAAGATAGGAAGGATCAGTGGAACAGAACAGAGTTCAGAAGTAGGTCCACAAATTCATGGCCCCTTGATTTGGGTTTCTGGTAAATGCCTTATTGAGATTTAACTCCAAACTATACAATTTGCCCATTTAAAGCATAGTACAATCCAATGTTTTTTGCTGTATTCTCAGAGTTGTGCGGCCATCACCACAATCAGTTTTAGAACGTTTTCATTACCCCCAAAAGACACTCTGGACTCTCTAGCCATCATCCTGTCCCCCCTAACCCATGTCTTAGGCAGCTCTGAATCTACAAATTTCTATAGATTTGCCTATTCTGGACATTTCATAGAAATGGAATCCTACCATAGGTGGTCTTCCATGAATGGCTTCCTTCACTTAGCAGAGTGTTTTCGAGGTTCATCCATGTTGTAGCCTGTATCAGTGCCTTGTTCCTACTTATTGGTGAATAATATTCTGTTGTGTGGATATACCATATTTTATTTATCAATTCATCAGTCGATGGACATTTGAGTTGTTCATACTTTTTGGATACTATGAACAATGCTGCCGTGAGCATTCACGTACAAGTTTTTGTGTGGATCTATGTTGCTCTCTCAGGTACAATTGCTGGGTTGTATGGTAACTCAGTTTAACATTTTAAAGAACTGCCAGACTGTTTCCTACCTGCAGAGTATGAGGGTCCAATATCCTGACTTGGGCCAACACTAGTCATTAACTGACTTTTTAATTACAACCATCCTAGTGGGTGTAGAGTGGTATCGCATTGTGGGGTTTTTAAAATTTTTTTTAATGTTTATTTATTTTTGAGAGACAGAGACAGAGCATGAGCAGGGGAGGGACAGAGAAAGAGAGAGACAAAGAACCTGAAGCGGACTCCAGGCTCTGGGCTGTCAGCACGTAGCCCGACGCGGGGCTCAAACTCACGAACTGTGAGATCATGACCTGAGTTGAAGTTGGACGCTTAACTGACTGAGCCATCCAGGGGCCCTTGAAAGACATTTCTAAGAAAATGAAAAGAAAAACCACAGACTGGGAGAAAATATTTGCAAATCACACATCTAACAGAGGGCTTGTATCCAGAACACAAAAGAATCCTCAAACGTTAACAATGACAAAACGAGCCACCTAATTTTTAAAATGGGCAAAAATGTGAGCGGATGCTTCACCAAGGAAGATACATGAATGGGAAACACCTGAAAAGATCCTCAACATAAGAAGTCATTAAAGAAATGCAAATCAAAACCATAACGAGGGATGCCTCAGGGGCTCAGTGGGTCAAGGATCAGACGCTTGATCTCAGCTCAAGTCTTGATCTCAGGGTCGTAGGTTCAAGCCCCGAGTTGGGCTCTGTGCTGGGCATGGAGCCTACTTAAAAAAAAAAAAAAGAGAGAGAGACATAGTGAGATACCACTAAAAACCCATTCGAATGGCCAACACGCACGCACGTGCGCGTGCGCACACACACAGTACCAGGTGCTGGTGAGGATACACTGGAACTCATACACATCGCCGGTTGGAATGCAAAGTTCAACATATTTATCATACGACCCAGAAATCCCACTGTCGGATATGAATCCTAGAGAAATATCAAAACTTACGTTCACACAAAAAGCTGCATGTCGAGGTTTGTAGCAGCTCTGTTCATAATTGCCCCAAACTGGAAACCACCTCAATGTCCCTTAGCAGCCGAGCGGAGAGACTGAGGTGGCCACACAGTAGATGCTACTCAGCAATAAAAACCACCGGTTACTGGTGCGTTCAACAATGTGAACACGCCTAAAACCCACCGGGTTAAGAGAAAGGAGCCAGACTCAAAGCCCCATACCTTCTGCTATGGACGGAGCTGTGTCTTCCCCAAACTCATATGATGAAGCCTTACCCCCCCGTGTGACTGTATTTGGAGAGAGGGTCCTTAGGGGGTAACTAAGGTTAAATGAAGTCATATGGGCGGGGCCCTGAGCTGATATGATTAGCGTCCTTATAAGGGCTTGCTCGCTCTCCCCATCACATGAAGACATAGCAAGGAAGCCAGGAGACGAGGACATTCAGTCCACAGTATGCTGGCACCTTGGTCCTGGGCACCAGCATCCAGAACTGTGAGAAAACGCACGTAGGCCGCGTAAGCCCCCCCCGCCCCCACCCCCCGCCCCAGTGTGTGGGATTTTTGTTGTGTCAGCTCCAGCTGGGTATCTGTTCTCTACGATTTCATTTGCTTTTTTATTTTATTTATTTATATTTCATTTACCTTCTGGAAAACGTAAAGCTATAGAGACGGAGAACATACCAGAGGTTGTCCAGGGGCTAGAGACAGCAGAATTTAGCTACCAAGGGACGAACAGAGAGGATTTGGCGGGGAGGGAGGGGATGGAACTCTTCTCTGTATTCTGATCATGATGGTGGTTACATGGCACGGGACCTCCTCAAAAAGTGGATTCTGCTACATATAAATTTACAAAGAACAAAAATATGCTTTATGTCACAGGAATCCTCCCCTCCCCACCTCTGGCTGTTGTCTGGAGAAAGGACTTGATGGGGACCAGTTGGAGCAGGGAGGACACAGGCATCCACGGGACCACGATGGGGAGGGTGTGGCCGGGCGCCATGAAGGGGGTGGGCCGGTCAGGCCGGGGCTGCGTTTGGAGGTGACGGGACAAGATTTGCTGATGGGCCCGATGGGGACGTGGTGAGAGAAGAAAAGGAATCGGCAGCGATGTCTGGGTACCAGTCGAGCATCCCCCTGACGGAGGAGACCGGGAGGAGCCACGCTGCCACCAGGATGTGGGTGCCAGACGAGAGTCCCTCCTGCTTCTTGGGCAGAAAGCAGTTCAGAGCAGGGCATTCGGTGCCCACACGGTTGTCTGCCACGGAACTGGGTCATCAGGAAATCTGCTGCTTAGCCACAGTCAGGAAGATGGTTGACGAAGAAGAGCTCCGTCCCTCCCACTGGGGCTCCAGGCACACGCCGTCCCCGTCGGCTCCTTCCCTTCCAAACCCAAGACTCACGCGGGTGCATCTCCCCACAGTTCTGGAGGTTAGAAGTCCAAGTTCAGGGGTGCGGGAGGACTTGGTTCCTTCTGCAGCTTCTCTCCTTTGTGGTTGTCCCTCTGTGCGTGTCTGCGTCCTGATCTCCTCTTTTGTTTTTATTTTTGAGAGGGAGAGAGAGCGAGCAAGAGCGAGAGAGAGAGGACGTGCACAAGTTGGGTAGGGGCAGAGAGAGTGAGGGAGAGAGAGAGAATTCCAAGCACAGTGCAGAGCCCAATGCGGGGCTCGAACTCACAAACTGCGAGATCGTGACCTGAGCCAAAGTCAGACGCTTAACCGACTGAGCCCCCCAGGCGCCCCATGATCTCGTTTCATAAAGGCAGCAGTCATATTGGATTGAGCCTGCCCTGGTGACCTTGTTTTATCCCAGGTGCCTTTGTAAAGGCCCTGTCTCCACATACGGTCACATTCTGAGGTCCTGGGGGGTGAGGACTGGAATACAGGGATTTTGAGAGGGGACATGATTCAGTCCATAATACTGATGGTCTGTGAATCACATCTGGAGCGCCAGTTGAAGGAAGTCCGGTAAATGTAGACTGTTTTTGACGCAGTCTAGACTCTGCCTAAAACTGTCCAAGGGAAAGTGTGCGAGAAGGAAGTTAGGACAGAAGCTGAGTCAGATCATCTATTTTGGCCACAGACAGATGGGGGGAGCGGCGACTGGAAATTGAGTTGTTTCAATACTTTGCCTTTGATGTCCAGGGCTACCGTTAGGGGCTGAATTGTGTTTCTCCAGAAGACATAGTCAAGTCCTAACCACCCCCCCAACATGTGAATGTGATCTTATTTGGAAATGAGGTCTTTGCAGGTGTAATCAAGTAAAGAGAAGGTCATTGGGGTACACGGGCCCTAATCTAGTGGGACTGGGGTGCTCATAAGAAAGGACACAGACACCCACGGGAGAAGGTGTCTGACAACAGAGGCAGAGATTGGAGGGACGTACCTGTGAGCAGAGGGATGCCAAGGTCCCACCACCAGCAGAAGTCAGCAGGAGGAAGGGACGGGTTCTACTCAGATGGGGCTTGGCCCTGGTCACGTCCTGGTTTGGGACTCCTGCCCTCCAGGACTTTGAGAGAAGAGATTTCCTTCTCCATGAGTCCCTGCTAGGATCGATGGCACTAATTGTCCCTGGTGTGACAGGGAGGGGTCACAGCCCTAGTCAAAGGAATATGAATTCTCTTGAATAACGAATCCTTTTTCTCCACCCAGAGTGCAGTGGTGAATGGCAGCCCAGTTTACAGGTGGGGATACGCTCAGAGAGGTCAGGCAACCTGCCCACCATCACAAGGCAGGTGAGGGTAAGCCAGGCTTGAGTTCAGACCTGCCTGACCCCCGGCACCTCTCCAGATACCCCAGAGAGCTGTGCGGTGGGGCCTTCATAGACTTCCGAGTCCAGATCCTGTTTTCTGGACAGCTGCGGTCTCCCAAAACATTTATGCTATTTTTATCAAAGTTATAACTACCAATACTTTTTTTTTTTAATTTCCCAGTAAAATTACTTCCTGGGGCTCTCATAACCAATAACATAGTCTGGGGGTTAAATTCTGGTGTGAAAATGCAGTTTCTCACAGTTCTGGGGCCCAGCGTCCCCGATGAAGGTCCAGCAAGGTCAGCGTCTGGTGAGGACCTTCCTGGCTGACAGGCAGAGGATTCTCGCTGTGGCCTCAACATGGCGGAGAGAGCGCTAGCTCCCTGGGGTCTCTCCCCCTTCCTCCCAGGGCCCCAGCCTCATTACCTCATCATCTCCTCACAGTTCCTGTGTCCAAGTACAGTCACACGGGGACGTAGAGCTGCAGCCTGTGAGTGTGGGGGACACAACGTTCGGTCCATGAAAGTGTGGTGGACTGAACAACGGTCTTCTCGATGGGTCTCTGTGTTCATCCCTGGGACCTGTGGATGTCGCCTCCCGTGGGAAAAGGTCAGTGCTGAGGAGATCAAGTTGATCGCTGAGATGGGCCATCATCCTGAATTGTCTGGATGGCCTCCCGTAATCAACAGGTGGCAGGGGGCACAGGTGAGTGGAAGGGACAAAGAGGACAGGGGCAAGGAGTGGGCACCAACTGTCCCTCACAGATGGTGACTAAGGGCTGCCAGAAGGAACGCTCTCTCTCTGGAACTTACTTACTGGGCCACACTGCATTGCAAGGGCATTAAAAAAAATTTTTTTTTAATGTTTATTTTTGAGAGGGAGAGGGACGGAGTGCAAGCGGGGGAGGGGCAGGGAGAGAGGGAGACACAGAATCCGACGCAGGCTCCAGGCTCTGAGCTGTCAGCACGGAGCCCGATGCGGGGCTCAAACTCACGAACTGCGAGATCATGACCTGAGCTGAAGTCGATGCTTAACCGACTGAGCCACCCAGGTGCTCCGTTGCAACGGCATTTTTAATCCAAACAGACACATGCTGGGAGGAGATTTTTTTTACTACAAAAGAAGAAGGGAGAATGGACGTCGGGGACCAATCCACGTTTCTGGTATATGGAAGCTGTTTGAGCCTACGTCAGTTAGAAATTGCTCAGCTTCAAGGAACGGAAATCCTGTCCCAATAGGGCCTGAGCAAGTAAGGCTCTTGTTTTCTCAGGGAATGAGAAGTGTTTGCTTACTGATGCAGTGTGGCCGTTTGGAAGATGACCACACTTGGAGGGCTGGTTTCCATCCTCAGACGTGGAGCCTCATGGGCAGAAAAGGGCTGCTGTGGCTCAAACATCATCTTACAGGAGGAAGGATGGAGAGTACTGTCAGCCTGTGTGTCCCTCCTCGACAGGAAAGCAAGACTTTCCCATAGACACTCCCACAAGACTTTCACATCGCTCTCCTTGCCGCAAGGCCTCTCTAAGCTGCAAGGAAGTCTGGAAGAACCAAGTCTCTTGCTTTCCAGCATTCCCTGAGATAGTACATCAAAAATGTCGATACCTTTTGACCACTAATTTCATTTCCGGGAATTTCTGTACCAACAGTTGTCATCAGAGTTGCACATAGAGAATGGCATCTGCCCAAAGATGTTCATTACGGTGTTACTTATCTGTGTTGAAAATCAGAAGCAGCCTGCGTGTCCAACGTGTGGTTTAGGTCCCAGCCTGCGAGCCAATCCCTCAGTGTCTGGCCCCAGCATCTCTACTACTTCATCTGGAAAGTGGAAGAAAATACGATGTGCCTTTTAGGGTGAAGACTGGAGATAAGAAATAGAGCTGCCTGGCACACAGTGCTTGGTCAGTGGTGAGGCAGCCGAACCTGAAGTCCGTCTATCACCTGCCCCGACTTTTTCCACCCCAAACAATGGAGAACTAGCCTATGTCCATGTGATTTGTCTTTTAGATCTCAGGAGGGTGAAACTCTCTCCTCCCGATAAACTCAGAAGGGAGGGTTGCCCCGTGACGGGGTGGGGCAGGCTGTCCCTGGTTCACGTTGGTGTTGGATGACTCCCCGCTCTACCAACCTGCGGGGCGACCCTCGGCCCCTCTTCTCTACAATGGGCTGTCGTGAGGTATCATGGGACAAAGCACCCCAGGACCATATCTGTGATCGAGTAAAACCCTAAACAAAGCGGGTTCTCTCACTCCTGACCGCAGATGTTGGCGGAAGCACATTCCCCTGACTCGGAGGCGTCCTGACATTTAGCAGCGAGGACACGGTAACAATGCTCAGGGTTTCCGTTCCAGCTGCAAGTTTCCCGGACCGGAGCCATGAGCTACCCGGGGCTCCTGGCTGAAAGGTGACCTACTTACTAACGAACGCTCCAGAGCTGAAAACTAAGACATAATCCACCCCTGAATGGATTCCGAAGGAGCAGATGATGGGACAATAAAATTAATCTTGTAGAAAAGCACAGTTAGCTGTATCATTTATGAATCTCTCCTCCTGTGGGGGGTGAAGTGGAGAGGGGCTCGCGTCTGAGCCGTTTACAGTCTAGCCTCCAGCGCCAGCACGGACGGATGCGTCTTTTGCTGGGAAAATATTTTCATTTCACAGTCCAGGGGCATTGTTAGAGGTTTAAAAACAATCCCCGGAAGCCAAGATGACCGGGAGAACAAAGCCATCGCTGTGGGCGACCTCCTCACACGCCCACTTCTTGCCTATTTCAAGTCAGTTCCATGCAGCTGGAGCACCGCGGGCTTGCGGAGAACCCGTTGCCCAAAGGCTCCGTGTGAGTCCCCGATGGTGCCCTCCCGGGGCTCACAGGCAGAGGACTTCACCTTTCTCACAGGGAACACATGTAAGGGTGCCCCTCGCATTCCCAGGGCTGGGTGGGGAGGGATGAGGTGGAAGTCTGCAGGGCCCCGACCCGGGGCAAGAATCAGAAGCCGGGGCACCTCCCAGGGAGGGGGTGTTATTTAGAGAATGCATCCTGTGCACCCTTAGCTGCAGAAGACAGGAGGGCATTGCACTGGGTTCCGAGGTGCTCCTCGCTTCTCAGAGGCAGGAACTGGGGATCGAGAATGCAAGCGACTCACTCATCGCTGGGTGAGTCATTAGACTTATGAGACATTGCCCTACCGGACCGCTGGGGGCGGAATTACGTCCCCCCACATCTCGTGTGCTGAAGCGCCAACTCCCCGGGACCTCAGAATGTGACTGTACCTGGAGATGGGGTTTTGAAAGAGCTCATTAAGTTGCAATGGGGTCATCTGGGTGGGCCCTGATCCAGCCTGACAGGTGCCCATATAAGAAAAGGAGATCAGCACACAGATGGAGGGACGACCGCGTGAGGACACAGGGACCAGACAGTTGTCTACACACCAAGGAGAGAAAGAAGCCTCAGGAGGACCCAGTGCTGCCCACCCTGGATCTCAGACTTGCAGGCTTCGGGCTGTGTGTCTAAGCTGCCTGTCCGTGGTGCTTTGTTAAGCGGCTGAGCAGCAGAACACGGGGTGCCCTTGGGATGCGGGCTGAGTCAGCCTGGGGAGCTGGGGTTTGTCGAGGAGCCACACCTCGCGCTGACCCGGAAGCCCAGTTAGGAGCGGCAGCCAATGGGGGGGCTGCTTCCGGCCCCCGGTCCTAGTCGCTTTCCCGTCCGTCTTGCCCTTAGGTACAGACTGACTTCCTTTATCCAGCGCCATCCGACACTGGGAAACCACCCAGCGGCCAGGAGACTCTACCAGGCCCTCAGCTCCCTGTTGTGGGTGTACAAGATATGCACACACACGTGCAAGCCCAACACACGTGTGCACACACATGTCCACGCACACACTCGTGCACGCACCATCCACACGTGTGCACATGCAAATCCACACACAGGCATGCACACACAATACACACACGCTCACACACACACAGCATCACGCACGCTGGCCACCACCGTGGTAGGGCCAGGTGGCTCCTTGAGTGTGAATGTCAGTTCCCCTGACACAGGTCTGTCTAAAATGGCACCGACAGCAGCACCTACTGCACATGCTCTCCGCTAGTGCAGGGCTCAAAGAAGTCGATGTATGTAAAGCTGGTCACGTAAATACTATAAAATGTTGGCAGTTAGTACTATCGTGCCTCAGAACCATGCTGTCCCCGCCCTCTGTCGCATTCTGCCGCGTCCCCAGCTACTCAGGTTCCAACTATGTATTGACCTGACCGTTTTTTGCCCCCAGAACTAATTCATACACCATCAAATTGACTCGTCACTGGTTTTCAATATATTCGTGAGGCAGGACAACCGGCACCCTCCATCTAATTCTAGAATATTTTCACCACTGCATGTCTGCTGGTGGTCACCCCCATTCTCCACCCCACCCCACCCCCAGCCCCTGGCCATCACTAATCTTTTGGCCTGTGTGAACTTGCCTCTGCAGGACACTTTGTACAAATGGAAGCACCCACCTTATGGGCTTTCGTGACCGAGTCCTTCCACCCAGCAGAATGTCGTCCATCCATGTTGGACGTTGGCGTTGGGGTCGTTTCACCCTTTGGTTTATGATCCGCGCTGTTACAGACGTTCGAGCACTTCTGTGTGGACGTGTGCTGGGTGTGTGTCTACGGGTGGGGTTGCTGGATCCGACGATAAATCTGTGTTTAACTTTCCGAGGAGACGCCGCACGGCTGTCTGAGGTGGCTGCCCCTTTTCCCGTTCCCACCAGCCACGTGTGGGCCTTCCACTTTGCCCACATCCCTGCAGACACTTGTTGTCCCATGGTCATTGTTGTCACAGTGCCCTCGGACCGTCTCCTGTGTCTCCCCTTCCCCCCACCACCTCACCCCACTCCACCCTCCCCTTCCGCGTGGTCCGTGGTACCACCGAGGGGCTCTGATTTCTGGGCTGACCTCCTCGGGGTTGCGGGTTTCCCAGGGCCCCCCGATGAGCTTCCTGTGTCTGCCCCAAGTCCCAGCAGCGGCTTCTGAGATGCCGAGTCACCTGCCGGGCTTGCGGTTCCATTGCATGGCCCAAGGACGTGCTCCTTCTGTCTGTCCCTCAGTTTCCCCACCTGTAAAATGAGGTATCGGATTAGATTAGGGTCTCAAATTCAAGTGCCTGCAGGTGCCAAGCAGATTAGGTCGCCCAGGGGAGTGACGTACAAACTCTCTAAGGCAAGGGTAAGGCAGGAAGGGCGGGGGGAGGGGGGGAGGCAGCCATTATCATTACGTAGCTGAGTTTTGCCATATGGGAATCGCTTTGGTGTTAGATCACTCAGTTTTTCAAAAGAAAGTAGGAAAGCCGATGTTTTGTGAAATCTTCCTGTTTCCCAATATTTCCAATAAGAGCTATTTTTATTTCATATTTTATTTATAATTTTTTAAATGTTTAGTTTTGAGAGAGAGAGAGAGAGAGAGAGCACAAGCAGGGGAGGGGCAGAGAGAGAGGCAGACACAGAAATCGAAGCAGTCTCCAGGCTCTGAGCTGTCAGCACAGAGCCCAATGTGGGGCTCGAACGCTGAGCATCTGACTTTGCTCAGGTCATGATCTCATGGTTTGTGGGTTCAAGCCCCACATCAGGCTCTGTGCTGACAGCTCAGAGCCTGGAGCCTGCTTCGGATTCTGTGTCTGCCTCTCTTTCTGCCCCTCCCTTGCTTGTGCTCTCTCTCTCTCTCTCAAAAATAAACAAACATAAAGAAAATAAATAAAAATGCAAGCAAGCAAAACCCATCTGTGTATCTAGCATACTCCAGCCTGCAGAATTCCAGTTTGCAAACCCAGAACCAAGGATCACCTGGAGGGCTGGTTAAGCCAGTATTTATGGTCCAGCAGATCCGGACGGGGCCTGAGAGCTTGCACGCATAACAAGTCCGCAGGTTAGGCGGATGCCGCTGGTCCAGGGACCCTGCTCTGAAAACCATAGCCCTGGACTAATGCTCTCACTCTTCCAGTCCAGCTCTGAAATGCAAGGTCAGGATTCCATTTTTTTCTGTTTACTTATTTTCAAGAGAGAGAGACAGAGTGTGAGTGGGGGAGGGGCAGAGAGAGTCCCCAGGCTCCAGGCTCTGAGCTGTCAGCACAGAGCCGGACACAGGGCTCGAACTCACAAAGCTGTGAGATCACGACCTGAGCCGAAGTCGGATGCCCAATTGACTGAGCCCCCAGGTGCCCCAGGACCCTAAGTTTAAATAAGATTACATTCTGGGGTTCCAGATGGACAGGAAGTTTAGGGGACACTATTCAGCCCACTTCAGCCTTCTGACTCCTTTTCATTTTTTCTGATGACATTTTAATAAATGCGGCAATTTGGATTCTCTGCCCACAACAAATACAGGTGATGGGGTGAGTGGTGGGGATGGTCATGGGGAGTCCTCTGACAGAGATGAAGGTCACAGACATCCCAAAAGCTGAATCAGCACTGCCTGAGCCCAGGAGCCTGGGGACACGCAGCGTGTGAGGGCTCCCAGCTCTGCGCATAAAGCTGACCCGATTCCTCAAGACGAGAGAAGGTTCTTTACGACGTCCTCTGCTTTGGAAGACAGGGCAACGTGCCTTGCGTTTTAGAATAGCCGTGGTCCAAAATGAGGCAAATTGGACCTAGAGAGGTGACATTTCAATCTTCTGGGAAATCCACTCACGAAGAATCCATTCCCATTCCCCATCTGGACGGGAGAAACAGGGGAGCGTGCCCAACAGAGGAAAGGTTATAAATTATAAATGTTAAAAAAAAAAAAAAAAGCGTGCCACAGCCCGAAGTCCTGGGTCAGCTCAGAGCGTGTGGCCCAGCCCTGTGCTAATCTCCCTCCGATGCTGCCAGGCAAGCCCAGCCCAGCTGCGGAGCGGAGACATCGGGGATGGAAAAGCCCCATTAGGTCATTGTCAAGTTGCCCGCAATGCCGCTCAGCCTCGCGCGGCGCGCCCACTCCAGGGAGCCTGTGAATTTCAGACACTCTCTCGGGGACCCTGGCTCCGCCGAGTGTGGAATGAATTGCACTCATCCATCTGTGGGCTTTTAAAAAATTCAATAATGAATTCAAGCGTACGGTGGTGTTATTGTTATTACAATTTGGCCCTTCTGTGGTTCTTTACTTTGGCAAAGTGCTTTCATACTCATTTACCAGCTAAATAATTTAATACGAGTTAGTGCTACATTCTGAAAACCTGGTGTGGCGCCGGCGCCGGTGATATTGGAACTCCTCGGGACAAAGCAGGGGAGGGGCCGAAGGAAATGACGTGGGCCTGGGGTGTATTCCCCAGGTCATGGGCGAGGCCTTGACCTCCACGTGCCCTCCATGATTTGGAATCTGATTCATCCCGGGCCATACTCTTCAGGGTGACTGTGACTGATGAGATGGGGACATCTAAACTGGGGGAGATTAAGTTATCATTCTAGCCCAACCGCCTCATTTTGTAGAAGGGGAAATTGAGGCCCAGGAGGGCCCTTGCTCTGCCCAAGGCCACACCGGTAGTGTGACTCATTGCCAATGACTAAGGGGGTGACAGTGGCTCACGAACGCAGGCCTGGGGGGTACCGTTCAGGGTTAGGGTATATCTTCCTCCCCCCGTTGTGGGGTCTACGTGGAACTTGGATCTGAGACATAGTCAGGTCCTCCTGGCCCGTGGCACAAGCATGGGGCAGGGCTGGGGTGGGAGCGGGGGGAGGGGCGGCATTTTTGTCGGGGGTCCACACCTAAGTTCTTGAAGCAGCTGGTTTTCTCCCTTCTTCTGCCAACGAGTCTTCCAAGCATCTTTTTTTTTTAAATATATTTTTTAAATTTTAATTAACTAAAACAGAGCATGCACGCACAAGTAGGGGAGGGGCAGAGAGAGAGGGAGAGAGAGAATCCCAAGCAGGCTCTGGGCTGTCGGGGCAGAGCCCTACTCGGGGCTCGATCTCACAAACTGTGACATCGTGACCTGAGCGGAAATCAAGAGTCGGAGGCTTAACCCACTGAGCATGTGGGAGCCCCCTCCCCCACCAAGCATTGTCTTGATGACCGTGTGTCCCCTAAGCCTTCGTGGCCTCGTCCAAAAGACAGAGACCAGAACTTGTCTCACGGGTGTGTTGAGGGTGTCGAGAGCCAGCACCTGGAGAGCACCCGACAGCACTCACTGCACGAGAGCATTACGAAGGCGGTCACTGCCACCAGTCATGACGGTCCCTCCAGCTGTAAAGTGGGTACGGCCACAGCTGTCCCTTCCACCACACACTTTCTGGGAAGCTAAGAAGAAAACTGTGAAAATGGTGGAGCAAGTCCTGCCTGGGCATCATCGTCTTGCTCTTCACCCTGGAGGAGGCTCAGGGAGGATCCAGGCAGAGCGAAAGTGTTCTCCGTTCACATCGGAGGCGCCAGGGTCGCTGACCATGACGAAAGGGAGCCCCTGAGGGGCTTTATGTCAAGGGGATTGTTTGTCAAGGGGTGGCCAGGCGGGGGGAGTCACTATGTGGTTCGCTAAGACTATACAAGACCAAGCTACAAACAAAACTCAAAAATTCCCCAAATTCAAAACACACACACATACACACACAGTTCTTTTTGAATAACATAATGAGTCACCAGATGACTGTGAGCCCCATACTATTTACTCAGTTTCTCCAAGGACAAAGAAACAAAAATGTCATTCATTCATTCGTTAACC
Source organism: Cryptoprocta ferox (assembly GCA_028646485.1). Classification (NCBI taxonomy): domain Eukaryota; kingdom Metazoa; phylum Chordata; class Mammalia; order Carnivora; family Eupleridae; genus Cryptoprocta; species Cryptoprocta ferox. Next base: position 185,777,358 of record CM053567.1, read on the forward strand.
ATTTACTGAGTACTTAGTATGTGTTAAGTGTTGGGGTTGGAATATGATGGTGAAACACTAAGAGCCACTAGGAAGTGGATTTATGGTTTTGTCTATACCTTATGTATTTCTAAATAAGGATTGGAGTTTTCCAGAAACGCGCGTTTACAACAAGGTTGAATCCAGGAGGGAGAATGTCTCAGTGATGTCATGGGCAGACCTGCCTTTGGCTTGGATTAGACCATGAATTTTCTTATTACACACTTGAACTTGGCTTTACACACCTGACATTTAAATGTCTGAGTCTGCTGTGAACGTAAAATGAGTGCATGCCCATTCAGTTTAACATACGGTCTCCGAGTACTTGCTGTACTCCAGACTCTGTTCTAGTTTCAGGGGATGTAGAAATGAAAGATTACATTGTTCTGCCAGGATTTGCTCGCAATCCAGGAAATGGTATAAATACCCAAACACGGCAGGAAAGAAGCATAAAGAAGCACCAAGTAAGACTCAAAGAGGAGGTAACACTGGATCCGGGCTTTGAAGGATGAGTAGGAGTTTGCCAAATGGACAGGGGATGGGGGACACATTCCACGCCAAGGAAACAGCATTTGCCCCGGCCTGGAGGCAGGTGTTTTGGGAATTATGAGGTTGGTGTGGCTGGAGTATAGGGTTCAGGAGAGACAGGGAGGAATGCCCAGGTGGGCTGACTCTCCCCATCTACAGAAACATCCAGAAGCCCCATGTCTCCCCCTCGTCCATCTCAGTGTACTGACCCACTCAGAATTAAGGAGTTGGGACACAGAAACTTAAAACCCATCCGAAAGGAAGCTGTGTACAGAATGGGCAAGTCCATAAAAACAATAAGGTAGGTCTTAAGTTTCTCACCACCAAAAAACAACAAAAAATAAAAAAACCAAAAAAAAAACAACGTAAGATGATAGATGTGTTAACTAACCTTATTGTAGAAATAACTTCACAATCTACACACATCTGGCATTATCAGATTGTACACCTTAAACTTACACAGTTATATCTCTGTAAACCTGGGAAAAATTTTTAAAAAATACAGTGTCTTGGCACGGACAGTAGATTAAAGACAGTAGATTAGTAGTTGCCGGGGAGGCTGGGCGGAGGCGAACATGGGGAGCGACTGATAACAGGGACAGGATTTCTTTCTGGGGTGAAACAGGTGTTCTGGAATTAGTGGTGATGCTTGCACAACCTGGTGAACACACTAAAAACCCAAATGAAGTGGGCCCTTTTACAATGGTGAAATTTGTGGAATGTGAATTAGTTTGCAATTAGAGACAAAGACATGTGGACAAAAGCATCTCAGGAATTCGTTGCTCTCTCCAGGGCCTGGGACCAGGCATTTCCTTCCCTGAGCCACCGAGAGGCTCACCAGGCTGTTGGGGGGTGTCTCCTCAGTCACTCGGAGCACCGATCCCGTGCCCACAACGAGCATCTAGCACCGCAGCCTGGCTGCACATAAGCCACCAAGGACAGAGACCACAGGGTACTGAGTGGCCAGTAGCGCTCAAAGCCGTTAACAATTGCCGAAGCAGGTGCTGTTTTTATAGCTCCTGTGATTCTTATAGCATCGCTGTGATGGAGGTATTATTACTATCATCTCTGCCTCGTGGATGGGGAAACTGAGGCATAGAGGAGGTACGCAACTTGTCCAAAGTCACACAGCAAGGAAGTGGGAAAGACTGGAAATCAAACTGCCCCCCGGCCCCTGCCATACAGTCTAGACTTAAAGCTGTGGGCAGGGGCGTCACTGCGAGGCTTGAACTTGGAAGTGGTGGGGGGGGGGGCGCAGTGGCTGGCTACCCTGCCCGCTGGAGGGCGGATGGGGCCAGGCTTGCTGCCATCGTCCAAGTGGTGGCGGGTCTGTTTCCTGGGGTCATTCAGAAAAACCAAATACTGGGGCACCTGGGTGGCTCAGTTGGTTAAGCATCCGCCTTCGGCTCAGGTCATGATCTCACCACTCATGGGTTCGAGCCCCGCATCGGGCTCTGTGCTGACAGCTCAGAGCCTGGAGCCTGCTTCAGATTCTGTGTCTCCCTCTCTCTCTGCCCCTCCCTTGCTGGCACTCTGTCTCTCTCTCAAAATAAATAAACATTAAAAAAAAAAAAAAGAAAAACCAAATACTGGCCAAAAACCCGGCAGGGGGTCTAGGGTGGAGACCAACTTCCGTTGATATTACTGTGTGTTTGGTTTAAAACACCTTGCACCTGTCCGAAAGCACCCTCAGGGGTCAGCAGTCAGCCCTTCTGTGACTCCGGCCTCTTCACGCTAATCGCTTTCGGAGACCCTGCCCTTCCCAGAGGCCGAAGTGAACCCAAGGCGGCCCCCCCCCAGGACACGGCGCGGGGTCCCCGGGACCTGTGAACAAGTCCTCCAGTAACGCAGTGAAGGACTGAGAGAGGAGAACCTTCTCTGGGGTCACGGAGTGGGCCCAAAATCCAATGACCGGGACCGTCATGGGAGGCACACGAGGCAGAGGAGGAGGCAGAGGGACCACGGGGCCAGACACTGGAGTGATGTGCCACAAGCCTAGGAAGGGCTGGGGCCCGGAGGCTGGAGGCAGGAACATTCTCCCCACCCCACTCCCCACCCGCCGTGCGGCCCCGCTGACACCTGGCCTTCGGAATTCTGGCCTCCTGCACGGCGAGACTGTACATTTCTGTTGTTTTAAGCCTCCAGTTCGTGGTAATCTGTTAGGGCAGGAAACACATCTTCTGGCACCTTCCTTTCCTCCCTGTGCAATAGCGCCCGGGTGATTTCATACTTTATCCAGAGTCTCCCACGCCCTCCACCTAAGGACTTGCCACTTCATTCCTGTCATCCGTCAGCTTCTGAGGGGGGAGGGCTGTGGGTTTGTGCACCTGCATTCCCGGAGTCCTCCCATGGCGCAGTTTGGACCCCCACCCCACCCCCACACACCGAAACTGCAAAGTCCCAGTGCCCGGCACCAGCGAACAGCCAGGGCAGCACAGAAAAGGGAGCGAGCAGCATCGGCTGTCCACTGCTGTCCCTGGAGAACTGAGTGTCCTTCCCGTCCCTGTCGTCTTCCGTTGACAGAGCCTTCAAGGGAAGGAGGGGCACACACGGGGTCCTCCCTATGTGGGGTCCCAACCACAGTGTGTGTGTGTGACCTGTGCTGGCGTCTGTAAAGTGCCGGCCCCTGGGATGGGGACAAAGCCACGCCCTCCCTGAGGCACAGGTGGTGTCTCCCAACTGTGCGCTTAGTCAGACCAGGGACCGACCCAGGCTGGCACCTGAGGGGATTCTTAACTACCCCTCACCTGCTGCAGGGAGTGTGCAATTGTCGCGGAGGAGGCTCCTGGGGTGCCAGTGAGAAACCGGAACCCACACAGACAGGCAGGATCACCGCATCAGTCCGGTGGGTTCAAGGCCTTTGCCAGCAGGAGGCTGGTGGCTGGGCCTAGAACACCGGCCTTCCTTCCCCAGGCTGGCTGTTGGGTCGAGTCTGCCCTGTGGTCAAAGACTCACATGGACCCTGTTGGGGACCTGGCGCAAGTGCAGGAACCTAATTACCTCCGTGTAAAAGGGGGTGGGGCCCTCCTGGGGATCTGGAAGTCGGGTGCCTAGCCTGGGCTGTTCCCCCTCTCAGTGCATTCCCTGCGGTTCTGGGGGAGAGGAGGCGGGCTCCAGTGGTTCAACGCTGGCTGATGCAAAAGGCCCGGCCCCGGCCTTCAGCCATGCAACTGGGGTGTGACAGTAGGACTCTGGGGACACCGACGCTGGGCCCCAAGCACACAGGTGCCTGCAAAGTGCCAATTCCCCGCAGCCGCCCGTCTCCAGCTCCAGGTCTTGCTGCCGCACCGCGCGCCGTTGCTCGTCTGGGGAGTCCCGCAGCCAGGGCTGCCTCCAAGTCTGCAAAATGACGCCCTAGTCCGTGCAGCTGCGACAGCGGCCGGAGCCCCCCCGCCCCTTCATTCCCGCCCTCCCTCCTCCGCGACCTGGACGTTCTGGGCTGCGGCTGCAGTGACGGGACACCCCGCTTTCTCTTCCCAGCAGACCCGAGAAACCTCTCCGTCTCCCTCCGACGCGGCGCGGTGCGCAAAGCGCTCTCCCTGCCCCGAGTACCGAGCCCTCCAGCCCCGCCGGGCGTCCTCCCTGCCCGGGCGGCGTCCCCAACTCCGGAGGGCGCCCCCCGCACAGCCCGGAGTCTCCCCCTCCGTTCCCACCCGCGCATCCCCGCCGCGGGGACGCCCCCTTCGCCGCGCACGCCCCCCCTACTTTGGGGGATCGCCCCCTGCGCCCCTCCCATCGCCGCGCCCCCCCCACTTTGGGGGATCGCCCCCCCCTGAGCCCCTCCCATCACCGCGCGCTCCCTCCCCCCCGCCGCCCGGCCGCGGGTCCCCGGGGAGCGCTCCTTTGTGCGGCCCCGCGCGCTGCGTCAGGGCGGAGTTGCAGCCGCCGCCACACGCGCACTCGCCGGCGCACGGGCGGCCCCGGGGGCGGCGGGAAGAGGGAGGCGGCGAGCGGGAGGGGGAGCGGCCGCGAGCCCAATCGCTCGGCTCCCCCGCCCGGCCCCGCGCGGCGCCGCCTCCGCCATTGCTGCGCGCGGGAGCGGCCGACGCGGAGGCTCGCGGCGCGCTCGGAGACAGACCTGCGAGCCGGCGTGGGTGAGTGCGGCCCGCGGGCCCGACCCTTCCGCCCCGGGGCGGGGTCCGCGGCCGCCCGGCTCCCCGGCGGGCGGAGGGGGCACAGCCGAGGCGGGGGTAGGGGGGGTGGGCTCCGCGCGGGTCCCCGGCTCCGGGACCGGGCGCGCCCCCTCCCCGGCCGCGGTGCGCCCCTGCTCTCCGGTCCCGCGGGGGGAGGGGCGGGAACCCCCCCCGTCCCTGCCCCCGCCCGGTCCCCGGCCTCCCGACCCCTCCCCGGGGGCCGACGATCTCGCGGTGACTCCCGCCCGGCCCTCCCTGGCAGGCGCTAGCCTCGGGTCTCCCCCGGCACGATGGTGAAGTTGGGGAACAATTTCGCGGAGAAGGGCACCAAGCAGGCGCTGCTGGAGGATGGCTTCGACACCATCCCCCTGATGACGCCCCTCGATGTCAATCAGCTGCAGTTCCCGCCCCCGGACAAGGTGAGAGCCCCCCCCCCGACCCCGGCACCCCCGCGCCGCCGGGTGCGCACCCCCAAGTCTCGGGCGGCGGCCGCAACAAAAGAGACGCGCGGCGTGCGCTGGCGACGCGAAGTGGGGGCGAGCCCGGGCGGCGGGAGGAAGACCCCCGGGAGGGCGACGTGCCCGCGCGGGATTCCGGGTCTGGAGACGTGTCCCCCCTCCCCCCCGCCCCCCGCCTTGGGTGACAGCTCCGTCCTGGCCGGGGAGCGCGGTCGGGGAAAGGTCCCTTCTTGGTTTTGGTGGGCGTCTTGTCCGTGGCTCTAGAGAGGCCGCCCCAGCCCTGCCCCGGGGTAGCCGGGGGGGCCGTAGGTCTGGGGGTGAGCGGAGGGCGCGGCTGCCCCTCGTGCCTTCCCAGGTGGTGCGGTTCCAGCCTGATTTGCCCCATCGCGGTGGCGAGGCCCCTCTCCTGGGCCAGCTGGACCCTAGTTAGGGGCCTAATTCCCGTCCGCAGCCTCTGCCGGCCCCTCCCAGCCTGGCCGTGGATGCAGCAGGGTGTCTGTCCTTCCAGGGAGCCTCCTGCCTCTCTTTGTTCCTTTTGTGAAATCTTCAAGTGACTGCGCTCTCTGCTTGCCCGGGTATTAGTGTAACCGGGGACATTCAGCATCCTTTCCCCAAAGTGGGTTTTGCTTTGCTGAATTGAAGAGTCCCTTTTTTTCTTCAATACAGTATCCAGTCAAGCAGTTTCTGTACATTAAGGATCATATTTTCAAGAACTCACACTTAAAGAGGTAACTATAGGATGTTTCAAAGTCTGACAATTGTATTGTAAAGCTCAGCCCTAAAATGGTAATAAGCAGCATCCGGTCTGACCACCTTGCCGCGGCTTAAAAACCACCCTGGCCGCCAGCGAGCTCCCTCTATTCCCCAAAGTGCGTTTACACTTATTGTCTCTTTTAGCCCTGGTGAGGACGGTCTGACTCAGGTCCTTTGTCTTTGATTCCCGCATGTTGGGGATCGCTGACCACCCGGTGGGGATGGGGGAGGGGGGATATCTCTGCCTCGGTGGGTCCTTCCTTTCTGGAAGATTCCTTTGTTCCCATGTGGACCCTGTGACCTACTCAGCTCTCAGGAGTGGCTTCCGTCCCCCAGCTCTATTGTCTGTGTTTTGGGTCGGGGGAGGGGCAGGAGCGTGGCTGGCAGCAGGTGTCTGAGTTCAGGAAGAGGATCAACACCTGTGTACCTAGGCCACGTGGGGCCACTCTGGGGCAGGGATGGTCCGGAGGAGCGTGGGGGAGGGGTGGGGCAGACCTGGACTCGGAGGGCTCAGCCTGGCCCCGCTGCCCTCACCTGCCTCTCCCACCTCAGCCCAAGATTGGTGGCAGCCTGTGCCAGGAGCGCTGTGTCCTGAGGCAGCACCCCTGTCAGGTGACTCCCACTGCTCCACCTGGGCCTCCTGTTTTGCCCTCAGTCTGTTCCATTCCGGAACTGTCTGGCGCCCAGTTGGCTTGTACCAGGGAGGGGGATTTTGGGCAGGTAAGAAATCCTGGCCGACCCGCTGTGCCCTCTAGAAGGAGCTTGGGTAGGTCTGAAAGGTAACGAGCCTCCCGTCGCTGGGAGTGTTCAAACAAAGAGAGGGAGCTGGCAACGATGCGCCAGAGAGCGGAATTCTAGCAGGAACCAGTGACTAGGCTGGACGATTTCGGAGGGCACAGATGAGTAGATGGAGAGTTCACCAGATGCGCCCAAGGTCACAGGGATGAAGGCCACAATCCTTCCGAATACAGAAGCTTCTGGTGGGACCCCGTGCCCCACCCTGCTTGGGACCAGACAGCTCTCACCCAAGACTCCCCTTAACCCGAACAACAGTACTGCGTTGCTCACAGCCAAGGGTTCAGGGGGGTGATGTCCCCTGTCCCAGGCGACGTGGCTTACGGGGTCAGATAGCGCTGTCAGGGTCATAAGTGGACTCTGTCCTGAGAATGTGTGCCGAGTGCTGAGGTGCCCCAGTGACAGCAGTCACGTGGCAGCACCGTCGGGGCGTCTCACCTGACATTTGATGAGTGCTTGTCACAGGCTGGGCCCTTGTCTACGTGCTTTACGGTTTCACGTTTCTTTGACGGGCTGACACGGGGAAGGCACTACTGTTACTGCCCCCGTCGCACAGATGTGGAAACAGAGGGTCTTGTCCAAGGTCACCTAGTGTGTCAGTGGAAGACGCAGAGGAGTCCAGGCCGATAGAACATTGACCCGGTTCCCTCCTCCTCGCTGCGGCCCAGCCAGGGAGGCCTTGTTCCCATTTTGCGCGCCAGGACCCGGCGGTTCTGAGCGGTCAGGCACGTGCTCAAAGTCACAGAGCTGGTCAGGTGCGGTTGGGACTGGAGGGCAGCAGGGTGATACTGTCCTCCCCAGGTGGGCGCCCACCCTGTCACACTAGGCACGCCCTCCCTCTCGGTGTCTGGAGAGCCATGTGCACATAAAGGGATAAAGAAGGGAGAGCAGGAGTGTGGCCCTTGGATCCCTTTTCGGTGGCTGCTGGCACGGGCCGCTTTCTCTCCGGATGCCTTCCTCGAGGCTGGCTCCGGGGTCACAGCTCCGTCCCATAGCGTCTCCAGCTCCTGACTCGCTGGGTTCTCCTGGGTCTGCCTGGCGTTCACTGTCTCAGCATCTCCCCCAAACCGCGTGCCACCCTCTCTCTGGGGGAGGAAGAGCGTGGGGGTCGCTGGCTCTCTGAAGGCCAGCAGCCGCTTCCTGGCTTCTGGAAGGGGAGGGACCGGGGACTGGCGATGTGTGAGCCCTTGATGCCTCCCTGCCCTGTGGGGACAGGATAGTGAACCATCCCAGCCACAGGTGTGAGGAGGCGGGGACCAGGAGCCTGAGGGAGGAGGCTGGAGGTGGGTCAGGGCTCATCTGAAGCTGGGGGGGCCACAGGGGAAGGGGGTGTACGGGGCAGCGTAGGGCAGGTTCCCCGGGTGCAGACACCTCTCCCACTTCACAGGGAGCAGCCGGGAAGGAGAGCGGGGAGACCCTCTGGGGGCTGTTGCAGGGGCAGGAGAGGGAGAGGACCAAGAGGTGGAGGCGGCCTCGAGGTCGATTTCCCTGCAGGCTGGCTCCTGCTCCGTCCTGATCCCGGAGAGAAATGATTCATCCCCTCTTCCCTCGCTTCATGAACCACATAAACACCAACGGAAACCCAGTGCTCTTTCCCGACCACCGGGCTCGTGGCGGGAGTGGAATGAGCACTGTGTCAGGAGTCAGCATGAGAAGTCCACGCTGCCACCTACCCACTGGGTGGCCTTGGGCCAACGAGCTTCACTCCTCTGACCCCGAGTTACCGTATTTCCCTCCCGGGGCTGGTATCTGGGTCATTAATGGGTAATTTCTCCCAAGGTTCCGGCGCAGAGGTGTCCAGTAAAGGGGGGCTGTTCTCATTCGTTTTGTGAAATACTTGCTGGTGACACGGTGACTCGGCTGCCCTCTTTGGGCAGGCGTGTCTGGGTGCATCCGGCTGCGCCCCTGATGCTTTGCTTCTCTGTTTCCTGGACAAGGTGGTGGTGAAAACGAAGACCCAGTATGAGCCCGATCGCAAGAAAGGCAAAGCGCGTCCTCCCAAGATAGCTGAGTTCACCGTCAGCATCACCGAGGGCGTCACCGAGAGGTTTAAGGTGAGTGGCCCCCCCGCCGTGGGGGATACGCTGCCTCCATGTGCAGGAGGGGCCCCCCCGAGTTGCCCTGCAGAGTGGCGGGGGCAGGACAAGACACCATTTGTCTGGCTGACCCCAGCCCTGCAAACCCAGCCCCGTGGCTTCTAAATTGTCTCCTTTATTTCCTTGGTTTTCCAGAGCGACCGCACGTAACTCAGTGTTGGGTTTTTTTGGGTTTTAAAATTTTCAGTTTTTTTAATGTTTGTTTATTTTTGAGAGAGAGAGAGAGACAGAGCATGAGTGGGGGAGGGGCAGAGAAGGAGACACAGGATCCAAAGACAGGCTCCAGGCTCTGAGCTGTCAGCACAGAGCCCGACGCGGGGCTCGAACCCATGGACTGTGAGATCGTGACCTGAGCCGAAGTCGGACGCTTAACCGACTGAGCCACCCAGGTGCCCTTAAAATTTTCAATTTTAGTGCGTGATTTTTTAAAACAATTCCAGCCTAACTAACGCCGTGTTCTGTTCGTTGCGGGTATGCGGGGACACAGCGCGGCGGTTGAACAGCTCTGTCCGTTACTCGGTGCTCATTCCGGGGAGCGCTCTCGACCCCCTTCACCCCTGCTCCTCTGGCTGCCACCAGATGGTTCTCTACACCTGAGAGTCCTGCGGGGAACACCCACCCCGAAACTTTCTCTGAGACAACGGTTACACACACATGGAAAGTCACTTGCCAGACTTTAAGATCCTCCCGTCCAGGGTTCCAGGGAGGAAGCGGACCAACAGGAAGGTCAGGCGGCCTACTTCTCACGTGCAAGACCTGGGTCCCTTACTTGTGCCAGCTGGGCTCAGTCCCCAGAGGGCAGGACTGTGCAACCCATCTTGCAGGTGGGGAAGTTGAGGTCCAGGGCAGTCACAGCTGTACGGGGCAGGGCCAGGGTCCAGAGGGTCCGGGGTGGGGGGGGTCAGCCCCCATCCTTCACCGCCCCCTGCAGGGTGTGGAGGCAGGGGGCTTGGTGGCCAGTGTGGTCTGTGCACGGGCTGTTGGAAGTGCTCATTCATGGAGGGAGGAGGCCTAGCTCTGGACGGTTCTCCAGGGAGGAAGAGCTGTTAAAGGGGGCGGGGTTCCAGCCAAGGCCCCACCCCCACTGGCTGGGTGGTCTCCGTCTCCGAGAGTGGAAACAGCTGGGCTGCTGGGGAATAAGTCAGGACATGGCCTTCTGGAGACTTGTTCTTTGGGAAACATGAGAAATGGTAAAATGGCGGCCATCACCCAGATTCAAAGGGGTGATTGGAGGGACGCCAGTGGGTGGCCCAGGCCTTGCAGAGAGGCCGTGGCTGCCCCTCCGTCTGCTCCGTGTGGCCGCGTGAGCAGTCCGTGCGTGTCTGGGGGCCCAGATGCTCGCACACCCACACGCCCGGGAGCCCCCAGAGCACCTTGCATACCGTGCGCGGTTCTATCTCACGGAACCCAGTGGATTGGTCACCAGAGGAGAGTGAAGCCCGCAGGGGTGGGGCGGCTTCGCGGGGTGACTGGGGAAGCCAGGGGGCCCTGCGGCCTCGAATCCCTCCTTCCCATCACTCCGGGATGGAGGAATGCCGGGCAGGGCCCTTCTGGCCCGCGGACCCATCCAGGTCACAATCTGCTGTGTCCGCGGGGTGTTCACTCGTGTTATGTGTCTGCCCCGAGAGGTGGGTACTTCCAGGAGAGCCCACTTTCCAGTGGTAACGTTGAGGTGCAGGGAGGCCCTCGTCTGTGGGTACCGCGGGTGCTGTAAGGATGGGGCGTGGGCTGAGAAGCTCGTCTGGGCCCTCCTGGCCTGGCAGTTTATCTGTGGCTTTAAGTTCATGGCCAGGACGGGGTTGGACTGACCCAAGGTCAGCAGCTTCTTCCGCTCTGGCCAGCCGGCTTAGCAGGCGCCTCATCTGCAGCCACTCTTGTGACCTGCGTTGTGCGTGCCCCCGGGGATCCATCGCCTCCCGGCTGAGGCAGAAGTGACCTCAGTTTCAAGGTCATCTTTTCCATCATTCTGATGGCCGTGACCATCTGGATATCTGAGCGTGTCCGGGTTTCTCATTCTGGATTTGACCTTCGCCCTTCTCTGTTGTGGTCCATTGGGTGCCAGGCTCTGTCCCCCAGCACCGGTGCCCCTCGTTTGTGGTTTTCCCACATGCTCACCTGGAACAGGTCCCCAGGTTCCCCGTTTAAGGCATGGGTGACGCACACTGGCCACGAGGGCTTTCGGCAGCCACGGCCAAGCATCTGTGCGGTTACCTGGCGCCCGTTGCCCAGAGCCCGAGGGCTCAGAAGCTCTGAGAACCCCTGTCCCTGTGGACTGGGCTGTGGTGGCAGGATCCGATCTCAGCTCTGCCCCCACCTCCTGGGGGGATGTCTGAGAAGGCGATGTATACAGTAGGCGCTCAATAGAGCGCTGCACTGCAGTGAGCCCATTTCCTCAGTTTTCTGCATAAACAGGCCAGGCATGTTCGGATGCTTAGCACCTGCCGCCGCCTCAGGGTTCACAGCGACCCCAGAGGGGGCAGTGCTTGCCCATTTCACAGATGAGGTTTTTGAGTCCCAGGTGGTCACCAGGGGGTTGGGGGTACTTCTGACTAGTCCGTGCCTTCCCACCACACCGCCTGTCATGCACACCTCCCCAGGGCTCCGCCTTCCAGCTCCTTTCAGCCCCGGCCCCTCCGTGAAGCCTCCGGGATTAACCCCCACCCCAGGGGGTTTCCATTGTCTCTTGTTAGGAGACCCTAGCAGCATCTAAACAGGGAGCCGGACTCCGGGTCAGGCTTGTTGATGCCGATCACCTTGTTTCGTCCTCATACACGCTCCTCTTGAGCTGTGCACCAGTCCTGTCTCCATTTTACAGCTGAGGGAAACTGAGGCGGGGGGCTTGACCGTGGGTGGCCTGCCCTTGGCTGTGACACCTGTGGTGATGTGGCTGCCCCCGGGGGGACAAGTGTCCACGGAGAGCCCTTGGTCCCAGGCAGCCCACGGTGCTGTCGGACTGTTGTGCTTGGAAGGATGCTTTGCCTTTGTTGGCTTGAAGGCCCTCCGTCCGCCTGGAGCCTCGCAGAACGTAGGTCCTTCCCGGCCGCCTCGGGATGTAGGGGTGACCACGCACCCGAGTCTTTTTCAGTGCAAGCATCATTTTCTCTGGTCTCTTCCTTTCCTGTCACGTTGTCCAGGCTCCCTTCCGCCCAGGGCCCTCCTCTGAGGGGTTGGTCTTGGGACATGCTTCTCTTCAGGTGTGACCGGGCATCCTGGCGAGGTCCGCGGGTCCTGTCTGCCAGGACAACCTCCCCTCTGGGGCTACATACAGGCACGGGAACAGCTGGATGAGTCGCCGGGTGACCAGCCATGCTGGGGGCCCCAGAATGCATGGGGACTTGGGGAGAGTTCCAGGGTCTTCCCGCCAGCCCCTCGCTTGCTGAGTGAGGCAGCTCCCCACGGAGCCCTCTCTCTAGGCCGCGTGTGGACCTAAGTCCCTTCCATGTGTCACTGGTTCCCACCTGGTCGGGCAGATGAGCCCCCAAGGTCACAGTCAGGGGCAGAGTGCGACCTGAACCGTGAGGCCTGGCCAACTTGACTGGAAGGGCCATGGCCAGCTCAGTGACCCGGATTCTGTGGGCACATCAGGCTTTTGCCTCAACCCTGTTCTGCACAGGGAGGGAGGGTTAACCTAGTTCTCTGCGCACCTGCTGGTGGCATCTGTGCGTGAGGGGAGGCCCCCAGAGCGCTGTTCCTCTAAGTATGGTCTGGGGCCACCTGCAGTAGAGTCGCCTGAAATTCGAGTCTAGCAGAGGGACCCCGGACCCGAGGAATGTGCATCGTGGTGAGCTCTCCAGGGAGATACTGAGTCTGCGGCCCTTTGTGGCTGGAGGTGGGTTCTGACCGCAGGGCAGGGCACGCTCAGGAGGGCCGGCACCTTTTTGAAATGCCGAGGCTGTTCACCCTTCTGGAATGTTCTCCCAGCCTTTTATTGCCCCATTATGTGTCTGGCGTCTCTGAATGGAGCACACGGTAAGGCACGCTCCTCCCGTGCGGCACCGGCTGGCCGAGGGTTGGGGAGCGTGTGGGGAAAAGGTTGTCCCGGAGACGGATCGGTGATGGAAGGTGGAGGGAAGGACCGGCCCCCACCCTGGGCCTCGCTGGGCCCCCTCCCCCCCGCCCCCGTCACAGCCTTGGTTTGGACAGAACCTCTTCCCTCATCCTTTTTCAGTGACTGGGCGGCTTCCGGGTGGCTCCCAGCCCAGCCACCGCCTCCGTTCTTTCCGTCTCCCCGTGTCGATTTCGGGAATGAAAGTGCGTCTTTCAGCTGTTGAAGCAACAAGTAAATAACGTGTCCCCCTTTGTCTCTAATTTGCTGCAGTTCGCGAGCAGGGAAGCCGGCTGCTTGGCGCCTCCTCTTCATGTACCTTTGGATGGCATCCTTGAGACGAGACGTCTTTTTGGATGTTACTTCATGGTTATCACTCGGGGACGAGAATTTCTTGGCTCCCGGGTTGCTAGGCTGGTTGCTAGGTAACCGCGGATGGGGAGCGGGTTTTGTGAGGCTCCGCCGCACTGGGATCGCGGGATGAATCACCCGGCAGCGGCCAAAAGCCTAGGCGCGTGAAGAGGTTAGTGTCAACGAGGAAAGTGCTCGTTTAATTAATTGGAGGTGTGCTTGTGCCGAGAATAAACACAGCCAGAGATGGCTCTCAGATTAAGGAAACCTAAAACATCTTTTCCGGCGAGTGTTCCCACTCGCCCACGCAGGGTGGCGTGTGCGGGCGCGGCCGGGGCTGCTTGCTCGCCGCCCTCTCCCATCTGGGAAGACGGAGGGGCCATCGTTAGGCAGATTAAAGGCAGGCTCCATCGGGGCTCTCCCTCCCGAGCCCTGCATGCTCTGTGGCTGCCGTGATGGAGGGCTGTGGACACTTCGGGGACCCGCACGCCTTCTCTTGGGGAGTTAAAGGCTTGGGGGAGCAACCCCCAGGGCCACGTTGCTTCTGGGGTCTGAGAGATTCCAAGGGCAGCCTCGCACGTGAACGCCTTTCATGGTCCTCGAAGCAGAGCCCAAGTCCCTCTGAACGGCGTCCCGTGTTGGCAGTCGATCCTACGGGTGGGGGCGTCCCTTTGCATCCTGTCACAGACGATTCTGTGGGTGGTTTGTATCTTTTTCTCACGTCCTTAATGACCTTGAGCTTCCTGTGCGCCCGGCTTGTTTTCCACACTCTCCAGCAATCCCCCGGTGTGTTTCGAGATGCATTTGTTAAATATTTATGAACAGCACCGCCGTTTCCTTGGCCTTCAGCGGTGGGGGAGGTCTTCACGCAGCGGCTGCGGTGATCCTAGGATTGTTTGGACACCCTGTAACCTTCAGCCGCGCGTCCTGCGGGACTCGGATGCCAGCTTCTGCGGTGGCAGAGCCCACGGTTTTCTGGCCCAGCTGTTGAGTGGGGGCTTCACCCAGAATTGGATAATAAGTGGCTTGAGTCATCCTGGAGAGGGGGGTGTCTGTGTGTTCCCTTTTTTATGGGTTACCTAAAATATTTAGTGTTGCACATGCTTGAAGATGTCAGGATTCATCCTGTTTTTCCAAGATTATTATTATTTTTTTTTTACTGCATTACTCAGCAGAAAACACATTTCCTTTCCCCTCCCCCCTCAGGGGGGGCGGGCAGAGGGAGTGGAGGAAGGATAACTGAGCAGCCATCGACCCAGAGCTGGCTCAGGCTCTGGGTTTCAGGAGCGTCATTCCTCTTCGTGTTAGTAACGGTCTTGAAGGTTGATCTCGCTGGCTCGACTTTTTAGGTGAGGAATGAAGGTCAGAGAGGTTAAGGAGCAGGTTCAAGGTCAGCCAGTTAACCGGGGGTGGAAATAGGATTCAGACCCACATCCACCTGCCACCCCAAAGGCCACCAAGCTCTGTCTCCCACACCAGCAGGTGCACAGTACCCGCAGGCCGGCTCTCCCCCACCTCAGATGTCCCGGTTCCACCCCCGCTGAGCAGTGACCTCTCCCAGGGGCCCCCAGCAGCAGGAGAGGGAGCCCCAGGCCAGGAAGAGCAGATGGCCACAGATGACCACAAGCCGACTCCAATGCCGCTCGAGCCCCTATCTGTGAAGTGGGGATGCTATCCAGTCCCCACTGATATTTAGAGAATTAGCGTGTGGACCAGGGCCTTGTAAGTTGAGTGGCTATATAATTTATGGCCCAGTTTGGGACACTCTTGAGAGTGACAGTGGACACCGTGCATTTGGGATGCCAGGGTGGTAACCACAGCCAGGACTGTGTCCCAAGCATCCAGAGTCTATGGTCCCCTCCTTACAAAGTTTACCCTGAGGCCCATTTCTTATTTGCTATCCATTCCTGGCTATTCTTTCCAGAAAACATCCCTCAGATCCGTCTCGCCTCTGGCGCTGGGACCCAGAGGGACCCTTGCCCCAGCCTGTGTCTCGCCTGCCTCCTCTCTGTCTCCTCCAGCATCTCCTTCCTTAGTGCGGTAAAATCTACATGATGTAAACTTTACATTTTACAGTGTTCAGTTCCATGACGTGTAATTTGCATTGTTGCCCAGCCATCACCACTGTGTAGTTCCGGAACATCTCATCACCCCAATTGGAGACCCCCTACCCACTAGCAGTCACTCCGTTTCCTCGCCCTGGCAGCCCTAGGCAGTCACCGTCTTCCACGCTGTCTCTGGAGGTGCCTTCTGCCCATTTAACAGGGACGGAACCACACAGCCATCGCCCTGCGACCAGCTTCTTTTACCCGGTGTGTGTTCACGGATCATCCCTGTTGTAACAAGTCAGTGCCTCGTTCCTTTTTTTAAAAAAAAATTTTTTTAACGATTCATTTTTTGAGAGCGAGTGAGAGCGTGCGGATGCACGAGTGTGGGAGGGGCAGAGAGAGAGGGAGACACAGAATCCAAAGCAGGCTCCAGGTTCCGAGCTGTCAGCACAGAGCCCGACGCGGGGCTCGAAGTTGTGAACCACAAGATCATGACCTGAGCCGAAGTCAGACACTTAACCAACGGAGCCACCCAGGCGCCCTGCCTCGTCCCTTTTTATGGCTGAGTCATACTCGGCTGTGTGGCTACACCGTCTGTGGTTTATCCCTTCCTCCGTGGACGGGCGTTGGGGCCATTTCCACCCCTTGGCTGGCGGGAACAGTGCTGCTGTGAACGCTCATGTGCAACTTTTTGTTTGAACACCTGTTTTCAGTTCTTCTGGGTTTGCACCCCGGAGTGGAGCTGCCGGTTCACATGGTAATCTTGTGTCTGACACACCGAGGAGCTGCTGTTTTCCCCAGCAGCTGTGCCGTCCCCCAGCCCCACCAGCAACGTGTGCAAGCTTCCGGTTTCTGCACACTCCGCCAGCACCTGTCATTCTCTGTCCCTTCAATTCTAACCATCCTAGTGGCTGCGAGGCAGTGTCTCACTGTGGTTTTGATCTGCATTTCCCTGGTGCAGACGCTGAGCGTCTTTCCCTGCACCGATTGCCATTCGTGCATCTCGTCTGGAGAAGTGTCTGTTCAAGTCCTTTCCCATTTCTAATTGGGTTGTTTGTTTTTGTGCCGTTGAGTTGTATTCTGGACACCAGCTCCTCCTCAGATCTGTCACTTGCAGACGTTTGCTACCATCTGTGGGTCGCCTTTTCACGTCTTCGCTCTTGTTCTGTGCACAAAATTTAAACATTTTGAAGTACGATTTATTTATTTTTTCTTCCGTTGCCTGTGCTTTTGGTGTTCTACCTAAGACACTGTTGCCAAGTCTAAGGTCGTGAAGATTAACCTCTGTGTTTTCTTCCAAGAGTTTTATGGCTTTAGCTTTCATACTTAGGTCTTTATTCCATTTTGAGTTCATTTTTGTGGGTGGTGTGAGGTAAGTGTCGAGCTTCGAGCTGCTTCTGTCTGTAGAAGGTGAGTTGTCCCAACACCATTTGAAGAGACTGGTCTTGTGGGCGTGGCGACTTGATTCAAAAATCAGTTGATCCTGGACATCGGGCTTGATTTCTAGACTCCTTGTGCTGTTCCATTTATTTGGTTATTTTTATGCCAGTACCACACCGTCTTAATTACTGTAGATTTGTAGTAAGTTTTGAAATCGGGGAAGAGGAGTGCTCCCACTTATTCCTTGTTGGCTCTTGGGGATCCCTTGCCCTCTCCATTCTCCGCCAGAAAAGCCGCTGGGATATTTTGATAGGGGTGGCACCGAATCGGGCATCGGTCTGGGAAGTGTTCTGGTCTTCACAGTATTAAATCTTGCAGTCTGTGAACACGGGGTCTTTCCGTTGATTTGCATCTTCTCTGATTTCTTTTTGCAATGTTTTCATTTGCAAGGTTCGAGACCCTTCCCTTTTGGCTGTAGGCAGTGAACGACAGTAAGGTGAGGGCTGTCTGCGACCGTCACCAGTGCAGGCCACCGGTGTTTTTGTGTCACGCTGCAGCTGGTGCCTGGATTCCCTCCTTTCTTTGAAATCACAGTATTTCTAAGACCTTGCTGTTTGAGGTTAATAAAGAAACATATCTGTATATCATAAACTTACATTTTTGCAGTTTTCTGATAACAGTATTTCAGTATGATGGGTTTTCCGTGCCCTCGTAGGTATAGTGTCGTGTGCATCTCAAGCACGATTCTGAGGGGGATTTGTAGCCTTTTCTGGCTCCCAGAGAGTCCGTGGCACAAACACAGTGGAAACTGCGCTGGGCTGACCCCTGGTCCCTTCTGCTGTCGCGCACAGCGCCTTCAAGGCCATGGCCCATGGCGGCAGGGTCCGGGCCACCACGGGGCACGTGCTGGCGGACACGGCCAGGACAGAACAGCTGTAGTTTCTTCCCACGGTCTCCTGCTTGGGAGCGTTTACTGACAGCTGCACAGAAGTGACAGGGATTCGGGGGTGATGTAGAAGCTGCTTCCTCTCTCACTCTCTCTAGCTCACACACACGCACACATCGGTGGCAAACATGTCCTTCAGCCAACTGGCAGCGCCTCCCAGTGCTGTGAGGCATGGTAATTTGTCACAAAGAGGTGCCACCTCCTGGAATCCTGCAGGTGCCCAGGACCCGTCTGGGTTCCTACGTCTTGATATGGCAGACGGGGACCTGTGTCACCTGGCTTGTGTCCCCTCCTGCAGGACATGGGATGCGCCAGCTGCACTGGCTCGTTCCTTGATGCGTCTGGGCGTTGGCACAACCTTGCCCCTTGCACCCTTACTGCCCTCATGAGCTCCTCCCCTCCACGTCTTCGCAAGCACAGTAGGGGTTCGTAGGGGTTCCCCTCCCCCCCCCCCCAGAGTTGTGATGGGTTAACACCATGCAGCTGAGAGCAGGGCTGACGCATGGGGCCAATGACACACCGAGGGAGCCACTGTCTTGAGAATGTCCACCGGCCACTGGAGATTCCGTAGACGGAAGAAGGCAGGGCCCTGGGGCCCGAGGCAGGTTTTGCCTTTTTTGCCCTCGGAAGCCCCTTCCTCCTTAAAAAAGAAAACAGGACGTTGTCTTCTGACTGTCTTGGTCTGAAGAAGAATCTAATCCAGGCTGGATTCATTATTTTTGTAGAACTCGTTTCTTTCTGGTGTTTCAACAAAATTAAGAACCATTCTCGGGGGGCAGTGAGAGCACCTCGGTCGCCAGTGCTGGGCCTGGACTGCCCACAGAGACGGCGGTTCTGAAAGAGCTGCCCTGCTTCTAAGGAAAGGTGCTTCTCCAGCCGGGGTGAGGGGCGAGGGGGCCCTGCCTCCCCCGCCTCCGCCCACGGGGGAGCGCAGGGGGAGGCAGGCACCGTCTGTCTGTGTCTGTCTGTCTGGCAGCCCAGGCTCCCCGGGCCTCCAGGAGCCCATGGCAGGGGGCGCAGCAGCCCCGGGGCCCGCCTCCTTCCTGTGCCGGATCGTTAGCTTAATAAAACCCAGACAGACTGGCACCTCTGTAAATTGCATTTATGTTCCATTCGATGTGGGGCTGTTCTGGGCTGGCTCCAGGTACCCCGGGGGCTGCTCCGTAAGCCCTCGCCCAGAGGATGGAGACGGGCCACCTGCCAGCCGGGACCCAGCCACTCCTGCCCGCTCGCGGGGCACATCGGGGAGCCGGGCTCAAAAGGAAGTGAGTTAGCTACCGGAGGCGTCTATAATGAGGTACCACCAACTGGGTGGCTCAGAACCACACACACTGATTCTCCCACAGCTCTGGGGGTTCAGGAGCCCCGGGGTCAGCGTCACTGGGCTACATCCAGGTGTTGGCAGGGGCTCCCTTTTGGGGGGGCCTTCCAGGGATCCTCAGTTTCCTGCCCTTTTTGAGCATCCGGAGCCCCAGTCCCCACAGTCCTTGGCTCGTGGCCCCTTCTCCCACCTGGCCCGGCGTCCTCCAGTCCCTGCTTTGTCTCCTCTGCTCCTTCTAAGGACAGCTGGGATGTCGCTTGCGCCCACCCGGATTATCCAGCTCTTCCCACCTCTGGGCCTTGATCTGCTCACACCTGCAGAGTCACTTTCTGCACATAAGACGACACGCACAGGTTCCAGGGGTCGGGACCTGATGTCTTTGGAGGGACACTACTCAGCCGACCCTGCTGGTTTGCCCTGGGCCGGTCACCCCCGTGTCTGGGCCTCAGTGTCCCCAAGTGTAAGATGCAGCCCGCGGTATTGCCTGTCGGGGGCTGTCGTGAGGCATCCGTAGCTGTATTTAACTGCCTGCGGGAGCACAGAGTGTGACGTAAGTCTCTGGAGCTACCGTTAAGAGTGGTGATCCGGCACACGAGTGCCCAGGCTGGGTGGGGGGAGCTCGGGAGCCCCCAGGCTCCAGGAATTCCATATAGAAGGGGTTCCTCTGTTTACCCCCTGGTCCTCAGCCTAGCTTGTGCGCCAGAAGTGTGTGGGAAGTTTTAAATAATACTGAGGCCTAGTCCTTGCCCCACTGCCTTGTGCTGCGATGCTCTGGGTGGGATCCTGGTGTTGGGATCCTCAGAAGATCCTGTGATTCTAACACACCCATGGTTCTGCACCGCCTCCCCGCCCCTTTTTTTGTTTTGTGCTCAGGCTGGGTCACTGCCTGTGGCTGCTACTTCCCTGCTTGCTGGCTCATTGGCTTGACTTGAAGGTGCCGCACGTGATGGTCTCTGAGCATCTTCCGTGTCCCCGTGCTGTGACGCTATGCGGGACCGGGCTTTGCTGCGGGGCCAGGGCTCGCCCTGCCCTGCCCAGCTGCCCAGCGTGGGTCTCCTGGGCGCCCCACCTGAAACCCGGGGGCTGGGCTGGCATGCCCACCTCCCGGCGGAGAAGGGGCGGAAGCCCTTTCCAGAGTCACTGCACGCATGGGTCCAGCGGGCCTGGAACCCAGGGCTCCTGACACATGTTGGACAATGAATGGCTAGTCTGTCTTCTGGTCAGACTGTTCTGGAATTGGTTGAAAGGCAGGGCCACTGGCAGTTGGGGGCTCTCCGGGATGGTTCTAGTCAGGGTGTGTCGACGTAGAAAAACCCTAAAGGGTACTCCCAGGAAATGGGTAGGTCTAAGTAATGTCACACGTCTTTCTAGAATGTGCCTAGTTGTCTCATGGGCGGGGGGAGGTTTGGGAGACCCTCCAAACTGGAACGCATGTTTGTTTCACTGCAAACACTGGGAAACAGTAGATGCTGGGCCGTGTGGTGTGCATGCTGGTGCTACTGGTGCCGGGAGACGCCGGGATGTTCCAGAGCCTTCCTGGAGGCAGGGGCCTGGCCAGGCAGGGCTTCGAAGGGCGAGGAGGAGAGCAGGCGGCATGGTCTGGCGTGCTGGAGAAGGGACAGGGGTGACAGCAGAGAACCCCTCGGGGGACGCGAGCCAGCCCTGGACCCCCCAGAAAGAGCTTTGGCACTCGGGGCCAGTGTCACCGGTGCGCCACTGGGGGCTGAGCCAGCAGAACCGGGGTGTGTCCCTTCCAAGGGTCACCAGCCCAGATCCAGGTGTTGGCAGGGATGTGCCCCCTCTGAAGCCCGGAGGGGGGGTCCTTCCTCACCTCTTTTTAGCTTCTGGTGGCTCTTGGTGGCCCTCGGCTTACTGACGCATCCCTCCCCACCTCCACGTTCGTGAGCTTCTCCCTACGTGCAGGGGTCTGTGTCCAGATTTCCCTTTTATAAGGACACAAACTGGACTGGGCCCCACCCTAATGACCTCAACTTAATCACGTCTGCGAAGACCCTGTTTCCAAATATGGTCACGTTCAAAGGTGCCAGCATGTAGCACTTCTGTATTTGGGGGGAGGGGGAGACACAGTGTAACCCATAAAGGGCCTAGCACGTGAGGCTGACCTCTCTTCAAAGCCTTGATCCCTGGTCATTCCCCTGATGGACATGTAAGAGCATGAGGCTTTGCTCCCCGTCTCCAGACATGAGACACGCAGGTGATCTCAGGCACACAGCAGGCAGGTGGCAGAGCCTGGAGCCAGTTCTGAGCCAGTTGGGGATCCTTCTGGAAAGGCTCCCTCCTTGGGCCATGATAACCGCAGGGGTGCCCTCCGCCAGGCGGTGAATAGGAACCCCACATTCCTCTGCCCACCACGGGGCACTTCCCAGGTTTGTGAAGACCCCGGGGCCCAGGAGAGACTCGGGGTGTGCAGAGGTGTGGGGCGACAAGCTGGGACAGCCCGCAGGGGAAGGGCTTTGCCACCCCAGGTGCCTCCTCCTGACCATGGATTTCTTCGCCTCCCTCCCTTGACTATTCCGGGAACCGTCACGTTCTCTTTGCTTGGTCCTGTGAGCTCCTGGGTCACCAGGCCTGGGAATCCTGGATGAAAGGCCCAGGCCACATTCCAGGAGGGGCGTCCCGGAGGAAGTGGTTCCCCACAGCCCCGCCGAGAGATGGGGCTTATTCTTAAACCTAGACAGATGGGGCGCTGTGAACCAAACACAGGCAGGCTTCCAAATTCAAGGGCCGGGTTTAAGACTGCCCTAGGACGTGAGATTGTGTGCGTGTGTGTATAGATTTTAATGGGGAAGTGATTTACACACACCATTAATTTCAGGAGTATAACACGAAGGCTCCACGTTTGTGTGTGTTGTGAAATGTTCACCAGAATAAGTCCCGGGAACACCGTCACCATACAGTTAGTTTTTGTGTGTGTGATGAGAACTTCGAAGGTCTAATTTCTTAGCCACTTTCGAATCTACAACACAGTATTATTGTCTCCAGTCGCCATGCTGCACATTGTATCCCCAGGACTTACACTTCCCTTAAAACTGGAAGTTTGTATCTCTGACCACCTTCACGCACGTCGCTCACCCCACCATCTGTTCTCTGGATCTGTGAGCTGGTTTTTTGTTTTTTGTTTTGTTTTAGACTCTACACATAGGTGAGCTCGCCAGGTACTTCTTTTTCTCTTACTCCATGTAGCATAATGCCCTCCAGGTCCATCCTTGTCATTGTAAATGTCAAGATTTCCTTCTTGTTCTGGCTGAATGATACTCCATCATGTGTGTGTACAACACACACACACACACACACACACACACACACACACACACACACCACCTTTGCTTCACCATTTCATCCACCCGTGGGCATTTAGGTTGCTTCCCCGTCTCGGCTGCTGTGGATAATGCAGATATGAGCATCGAGTCCGTGCTTTCACCTCTTTAGGGTGTATATCCAGAAATAGAATTGCTGGATCACATAGTAATTCTGTTTTTAATTTGCTGAGGAGATGCCGTACTATTTTCTGTAGCGGCTGCACCAGTTTGCATTCCCACCAGTGCTCACGGCTTCCCTTTTCTCCACGTCCTTGCCAACGCTTTTGCTATGTCTTATGTTTTTCGTAACAGCCATTCTGAGTGGTGGGAGGGGGAGGGGATCGCTCCCTGGGGTTTTGAGTCACATTTCCCTGAGGATGAGTGACGTGGAACACCTTGTCGTGCACCTGTTGTCCCTCTGCAGGTCTCCTGTGGAAGAATGTCTATTCAGGAGCTCTGCCCATTTAAAATATTAGATTGTTTGGTTTTTGTTTTTGTTTTGTTTTTGCCATTAGGTTGTAGGAGTTCTTTATAGATTTTGGATTTTCGCCCCTTATCAGATATATGACTTGTAAATGTTTCCTCCCACTCAGGAGGTTGGCGTTTCTGTTTTGTTGATGGTGTCCTTTGCTGGGCAGAAGCTTTTCGGCGTGGTGTAGTCTCAGTCATTTATCGTTGCCTGTGTTTGCCTTTGCTTTTGGGGTCAGATTTAAAAACTCATCGCCAAGACCAATGTCAAGGAGCCTTAACCACCCCTGTTTTCTTCTAGGAGTTTTATGGTTATGGGTCATGTATCTTTTTAATTGCTTTTGAGTTAGTTTGTGTATATTTAAGAAAGTGGTCCAGGTCCATTCTTTTGCATGCGGCTCAAGTTGCCCAACATCATTTATTGAAGAGACTGTCCTTTCCCCAGTGTATGTTCTTGCCTCCTTTGTTGCAAGTCAGTTGACTATGTGTGGGTTTGTTTCTGGGTTCTCTATTCTGTTTTTGTGCCAGTACCATACTGTTTTGGTTGTTGTCGCTTTGAAATATAAATTTTATAAGTTTTAATATAAGTTT
The DNA here is from genome assembly GCA_028646485.1 of Cryptoprocta ferox. NCBI lineage: Eukaryota > Metazoa > Chordata > Mammalia > Carnivora > Eupleridae > Cryptoprocta > Cryptoprocta ferox. The sequence continues at coordinate 185,800,609 of CM053567.1, forward strand.
TTTAAATCAGAGAGCAGGATACATCCAGATTTGTTCTTCTTTCTCAAGATTGCTTTGCTTATTATTCGGGGTCTTTTGTGGTTCCATCCAGATTTGATGATTGTTCTATTTCTGTGAAAAATGCCACTGGGATGTTGGTAGGGGATTGCACTGAATCTGCAGATTGCTTTGTGCAATATTATTTCTCCCCAACCACGAACACAGAGTATCTTTCCATTATTTATGTCTTCAAATTCTTTCATCAGTGTCTTAAAGTTTTCAAGGCAAGATCTTTCACCTCCTTGGTTAAATCTATTCCAAGGTATTTTATTCTTTTAGGTGGAATATAGATGAGATTATTTTCTTTCTCTTTTTGGTAGTCTGCTAGTCATGTATAGAAACACTACAGATTTCTGTGTATTGATTTGGTTTCCTACAACTTTATCGAATTGTTGATTAGTTCTGAGAGTTATTTGGTGGAGTCCTTAAGGTTTTCTATCTATAATATCATGTCATCATGCAAATGGTGAGAGTTTTACTTCTTCCTTTCCAATTTGGATGCCTTTTATTTTTCTCAGGTTTCTGGCGAGGACTTCCAATACTATGCTGAATAGTAGGGGGAATCTTAGAGGGACAGCTTTTAGTTTTACACCATTATGAGGTTAGCTGTGGGCTTGTCCTATGTGGCCTTCATTATGTTGAGGCATGTTCCCTCTATACCCACTTTGTTGAGTTTTTATCATAAATGGATGTTGAATTTGGTCAAATGCTTTTTCTCCATCTGCTGAGATGATCACCTGTTCTATCCTTCATTTTATTCACATGACGTATCATGTTGTTTGTGGAGGTTGAACCATCCTTGCATCCCTGGAATCAACCTCGTCTTATGGCGTATGATCCTTTTAATGTATTATTGAGTTCAGTTTGCTAATATTTTGTTGAGATAATATTCTTTTTTAAAAAAATTTTTAATGTTTGTTTCTTTTTGAGAGCATGAGCGGGAGCGGGCCAGAGAGAGAGGGAGACACAGAATCTGAAGCAGAGCTCCAGGTTCTGAGCTGTCAGCACAGAGCCCGATGCGGGGTTCAAACCCATGAACTGTGAGATCATGACCTAAACTGAAGTCAGACGCCCAACCGATTGAGCCACCCAGGCACCTGGAGGAGATAATACTCTAACAGGGCCTCTTAACCTGTTGTGTGCTATGGACCTCTTCTTGGAAAATTGCTTTCAAATGCCCAAAATAGAACACGAAGGGTTATGAAGGAAGCCAGTTATATTAAACGTAGTAGCTCTTCCCACCACCTACCCTGGCTGAGGCCGCCTGCTGCTCTAGACCACGCAGAGCCCCCCCCCCCCCCCCGCCGAGCTGCCCCCAGGGGCCCCCAGCAGATGGCTGGTCATGGGCAGGGCGGGTGTGGCTGTGCAGCAGCCTGGGTGAGTGTGCGGAGGCGGCTTGGACAGGGCGGCGGGAATGAGGGGGGCTGTGTGGCCTGGACTGAGAGCCCAGCCTCAGCCTCTGCGAGCTGTGCGACCCGGGTGGGTGCGGGGACGACAGCGGGGACAGTTGCAGCAGCAAGAGCAAACGTTTCCTTCTGCAGCGTCTGCTGTGCCCAGGTGCCATCCTCAGGAGTCCTGCACCAGTCCTTGGCCCTCCTGGCAGCCCTGGGAGCTGGGTCCACTCCATGTCCCTGGTGACCAGGAGCCTGGGTCCAGCAGAGCGGCCTGCCTGTCCCAGGTGTGGGCAGCAGCATGGCCGCTCTTGCCGGAAAGCCTGAGTGTCCCAGCCACTGCCTGTGCTGCCACCCCTTCCCCTCCTGCGCAGATTTGACCTCCACAGTCTCCCTGGGCCGTCTGGGATGCGTGGCTGAGTTCTTGCCCTGTAGGGCAGCCGCCATGGGACCCAGTGGGGCCTTTCCTGTGGGCGCTTTGAGCCCCAAAGTATCTGTGACCTCATCTCGTGTCCCTGGGTCAGGCATGGGCTCCACATGCAATATAGGATGTCCAGGCAGACTGGCTTTTAGGGTGACAGCCCTGACAGTCCAGGTGAAGCTGTCACGAGGTCATGGGAAGGGAGAAAGGGGGTTGGAGGGCAGAGATGGGGATGGATAGGAAGGGCCTCATGGAAGGTGATGCAGAGACTTCCTGCCTGCCTGGGGCCCGAGGGGCTGTTCCCTGGGCGAGGGGACAAGTGTCGTCCCGGCTGCAGCGAGTGGGAGGCTGGTGGCCGGGGTGGCGGTGCAGGAAGGGAGTCTGGGTGCTCCTGGCCTCGGGGTGTGGGAGCCGCCTGGAGTGTGGCGAGTGTCAGCACCGTGCCAGCGAGGCACAGCGTACCGCACACTTCACCCCTGCGCCACCCAGCGCCGGGCCTGGCCAGTCCAGGTCAAGGCCAAGACACAGGCCTCAGGAGGACTCTGAAGGCTGGCGATGGAGAGCCTGGGAAGCGGAGGCAGCGCCCAGTGATGGGGAAACACGTGCTGTGGTGGTTCCTACCATTCATCGCGGGCGTCTGCCCAGTTCCTTCCTCCCTCATGTCCTCACGGCAGCCGGGAGGTGGGGAAGGGTCTTGTGTCACAGGTGGGGGGACTGGGGACCAGAGGGGTTCAGGGGCTTCAGCACAGCACAGCCCTGCGGTGGGACCGGGGCCATGGTGCCTGGGGCAGGCGTAGGGGGACGCACGGGGCTGGCGACTTCTGTTCACGGTGGGGCCGGCGTCTGTCGGTCTGTCCTCCAGGTGAGCGTGCTGGGCAGTGCACACCACCTTCCTCCCACACGTGTCCTCTCGTGGCCCAGAGGCACTCTGTGCTTTCACAGATGGAGAGCTCGTACGGTCACCGAGGCCCACGGTGTTGGGGGACCCACGCCTGCCGCCCCCCACCCCCCAGGCCAGGCCAGGGCTTGCTGCACTTTGCCGGAGGCTCACCCCGGGCCTGCCCTGCAGCCTCAGGAAGCGGCAGAGCTGTGCCCGCGCTGGCCCCCGGGAGGGGGGGCGGAGTGGTCCGGGCTCTGCCGGCACCCAGGGCCCCTCGGCCGCTGAACCTCCCCCTACTTCAGGAGCCCCGAAAGCCCCACTAACCTGGGGGGGGGCAGTCCGTCGGCAGGGAGGCTCACGCCTCCCCGAGCTGACCTCCGGACATGCTCTGCCCCTGGCCAGGGGGCTCCCAGCTTCGAGTGAGCACCTTCAGGGCCCAGACCTGGTGTCGTTTTGTCCCCTGTGCTCCGCGTCTTCCAGCTGGGGCAGGATGGCCCTCCGTTCTGTCATGCCTCGATCCACAGATGTTCGCTGAGCACATGCTTCGCGACAGCTAGCGCCACGCATGGCAGTGAGGAAAGCTGAGCCCCTGTGCTCGTGGGGACTGTCCCCTGGGGAGGGACGGGGGTAAGTGAGCACAGAGGAGGTTTGAGGGCAGAGGTGACGGGTGCCCACGAGATTCTGTCTTTTCCTGTCTGGCCGGTCCCAGCTCCTAAGGGCAGGCCCCGTGTCCAGGGCCCAGGAGACCTCTGAACCGCCCGTTAGGCGGTGGCTGCTGCGTCCCCTCGGTGACGTTGTCCAGGGAGTGATGCTGGGGCTCTTCCAGGGCCCCCCCCTCCAGAGATGGCCGCTCGTCTGTCTGGCCACCCCCACGCGGTCTTCGCAGCCACCCTGACGGGGCCCCCTCTGCCCACAGGTCTCGGTGCTGGTCCTCTTCGCCCTGGCCTTCCTCACCTGCGTCGTTTTCCTGGTCGTCTACAAGCTGTACAAATATGACCGTGCCTGCCCCGACGGCTTCGTCCTCAAGGTAAGGCTCCGCCCCCCACCCCCAGGCCCCCACGATGCCTCCTCGGAGGGACGGGACCCCTGTGGAAGGGAGCAGGGGAGGGAGGCAGAGGGGCAGGGGGAGAAGGCAGCAGGGTCGAGCTGTAAGCATGGCAGCTCCTGGGAAGGGACCTCAGCGGGGGCGCAGAGGCCTGGAGGGAGGGAGGCCTTGCGCAGGGGGATGGGGGAGCAGAGCCGGGCGCGCCCCTCCTTGTCCCTCCGCTGCCTGCTCTGCCCGGCGCCCGCTCGGCTGGCTCTCCCCGCTGGCGGAAATGCTTGCTTTGCTGGTGTGAAACCGCCTTGTTCCAGAAAGCCTGCAAGTGGCACATAAGGGTACACAGGGGAGGAGAGGCTGAGATGAAGATGAGGGGGCAGGGGGGAGGGCAGGAGGGAGTAAGATGCACCCGCGACGGACTTGCTCCGGGTTCCGGAAACACAGCGTCTGGCCCCCACCCCGACCCCCCACGTTTGGTTCTACGCCGGGCAGAGCCAGTGCGAAGGAAAAAACGACCACTTGCAGGGTCTGGTGTTGGCGACATTGCAGCAGCAGAAGCCGCTGCTGAGCACGTGCACGGACAGGCGTGGCTGGGTTGGGGGGCTGTGGGGGGTTTGGGGGAGGTGAGGGACGCAGAGGCTCACACGAGTCCGCAGGCCGGCAGACCGCACGTTTCCCGGCACCGCCGTGCGCAGCGCTCTGACCCTTCGGCCCTTCCTCGGCCCGGCAAGGACGCGTTTTGGGCGTGCCGCGTGCCGGTGGCTGCCGCCGTTGTTCGGGTGCTGGAGCACGGCCGGGACCCGGGCAGGTGAAGACCCCCACCTCTGGGAAGCTCCCTGCCCTTCGCAAAAGAGGAGGACTCCGTTGTATTCTGAGTTAGGGTATCAGCCCTGGAAGTCCAAAGAGCAAAGCAGGGTTGGGGGCTGCAGTTTCTGGAAGGGCGGTCAAGTTGCCTCTAGGAGGCCAGTGAGGGAGCTGTATGGGGACCTGGGGAACCCCCACCCCACCCCAGCCCAGCCCAGCCCTTCAGCAAACCCGTCCGCACCCTGGGCTGGGGCTGGAGGAGGTTATGGTCTGTTTGGGAGCTCAGGACGCACCGCTGTCTAAAGGAGGCCAACCCAGAGGGCTTGGGGGCTTCAGGAGGGGAGGGCTGGCCTTGACCGAGCACGTACGTCAGCAGACACCGGAGGCCGGAGGCTGGCAGGGTCCGCCTGGGGGCAGCGGGATAAGCCAGCTGTGGCCAGATTGTGCAGCACCCGTGGTGCTAGCCAGAGCCCCCTGGGGGCGGGGGGGTGACGGGACGGCCACTCATACTCATTGGCCTGGGGAGGCGCTGCAGGGAGCCTGGGAAGAGACAAGGGCCTGGACTCATCAGGTGCTAAGGATGAGGGGACACCCGCATGACATCAGACTGGAGAGTGACTCTGGGATGCAGGGGAGGGGCAGGAGGGGGTAGAGCCTGGTCCAGGGATGGGGGATGCAGGGGGGCTGCGGTCACGGACAGGAAGTAAAGCAGATTCAGGAATGGCGCCCTGATAGGAAGCGAGTGTGCAGAGGACAGCTTCCTGGGACCAGACGGGCTGCTCACCAAGGAGCCCATCAGGAGGGCACAGGGTCTGCTTGGCTCATTCTCTTGGGGCCTGGGGCTCACTTCCTGCACGGAGGAGGGCACAGGCAGAAACCACCTTGCCCACCCTGCAAGGCCAAGTCCTGCTAGAAAACCTGGTCCAGGCAGGCGGAGTCAGGTGAAGTCCTGGTCCTCAGAGATGCAGGGAAGATGGCAGGCATCTGCGTTCGGAAGCCTGTCGGGTGATCCTGGTGCCCAGCCGGCCCTGGGAATTCAGTCAAGTGAGTGTCCTGTAGCTGCGTCCCTTGGGACTCTGGCATTTTCCACTGGCATCTCCATCTAATTGGGGGCGGACGTCCTTCCTGGAACACGTAGCTGGGAGGGCTGGGGATCTGCTATTCTGTGTCCAAGAGCCCTTGGCTAAAGCTGGAGGCGGGGGGAGAAGTGTGATGTGTGCCAGAGTCCCCTCCCGGCCTTGAACTGCTGTTTGTGCAGCTGTGCACATCACACGCAGACCCTGATGGGTTTACAGGGGCTTTTGCATGCAGATTTCTGAATGCTCCCCAAGTCTGGGCAGATACCATTAGATCCCCGTTTTGCCAATGGTTAGATGCAGCACAGACACGATCTTCCTTGTGCCCAAGGTCCCCTGCTGCAGTTCGTTCATACATTCGGCATATATTTATTAAGTGCTTCTTTGGTGAGCCCGGCTCACCCGGCGAGGCACACGGTGCAGGACTGGAGGAGTCCAGGCCCTACCCCCGGGGCCTGCAGACAGGGAGCCACTCGGCGCCAGGCAGAGAAGCAGCCAGGGCGACTGAGAGTGCCTGGGGTCACCTCCTCCAGGTCACCTAGGGTGCAAACCGAAGGGGGAGTCCATTTTGCCAGCAGTGACGAGGGCCTGCCTGTTCCTGGACTGAGGCCACAGACTGGGCCGGGTCCTGCGGGCCCGAGGGGCAGAGGGGGCCCCGCGGGCAGGGCTGATGGGCACAGGGGCCGCAGAGGTCTTGGCACAAAGCAGAGGGCGGGTGCCTGCACTGTGGGTGAGAGGAGGCTCCTGCCCGTGCCTCCCTGCCAGTGTCTCCTGCTGACCGCGGGGCTGGGCCGGAGTCCCCTGCTGACGGGAGCAGGTGCGGGTGCCAAGTTCTGCCTTTTTCTTGAACCATGAAGTCATTATAGGGTTTCGTGGGGAGGGTCTACACGTAACGGGAAATTGCCCGGCCCGCACGTATTGACCTAGACGGTCACACACCCACGTTGTCACTGTGGAGTTCGTGCAC
>CM053567.1:185807725-185956576 GCA_028646485.1 Cryptoprocta ferox
GGGGGGGGTGGGGGGGCAGGCCCTTTGACTTCGGGCATCAGTGAGCGAGGAGGAGGAGGAGGACCGTTCTCGCTGGCGGGGCAGTGCTGGGCTGAGGGGAAAGCAAGCGTTCGTCACGTTCCCTTTCCCCCGTCAGTCCGCATCGGTGAGTCACTCGTCTCTGGGCAACCCCGACAGGGAGGCACCCACGGCACCGGCCTGGCGTGCAGGGTCTGTCCTGGGGAACAGAGGCGTGCAGACAGGTCGTAAACCTCTGCAAGACCCCAGTGCTCTCTGCTTCACCGCAAACCGTCCGTCTGTCAGCCCTTCGCTGTGTTCTCAGACCCGGCAGTGATGAAATATCTTGTGGGCGGGCACTGGACCAGGCACGGCAGCCTCCGTCAGCCACACCGAGGCAGCACTGACCTCGCTCTGCTGGGGGGCCACACCTGCCACTCCTTGGTGTTTGAGGAGCAGGGCCTGGGTCTTCTGAGTGAAGGCCGCAGTATGGGGCCCAGGGGCCAGTAGGGCAGGTTTCATAGGGCCCATGGCCCGGGCTCTGGCGTGTTCCTTTGGGTAATCCTGGTGCCTGGCACGGGACTGGCACGAACGGCTTCTGACCCTGCTGGGCAGCCCATGCGAAGGAGAGCCGGCCCCCAGCCACCCTCGTCGGTAGACACGTGGCCAGTATCCCGTGAGAGCCATCCGGGCAGAGAGGGACCTCCATCACAAGGGGCCACTGCGTCTGAGCAGGCAGAAGCTTTGCTGTGACTGGGGCGTCCCCCCCCCCCCCCACAAATCGTGTGCCCCGTGTGGCTGCTTCTGGCACCGAGCAGCGGCCAGGCTATGTGGACCCGCACGCTGGCGAGGCCTCCGGGTTCAGGGGGCTACCTGACAGTCTGCCGCTCCCCTGTGAGGGTGCTGAAGGCGGAGCCAGTAGCGCGGGCAGGGCGAGGGTCCCCACGGGGGCCAGGGCCCCAGGGAGCTGAGCTTTGTGCCCGAGGCCCGTGTGCGCCCTAGCTGGGCTTGAGCGCTGGCCCCGGGGCAGGGGCTTACGGTTTCCACGTCTCGCTGTTCTCAACTTGGAATCGAATGGTGTCTGCTGGTGGCTTCCCACGGCGACACCGTGTGGGGCGCTGGGCGCTCTGACCAGGAGGCCCAGGCTGCAGTTCCTGTGCGTCTCTGGGTCTCACCCGCCCAGGCTGGAAAACAGGGCTAAGGGCACCTACCTCAGTGAAAGAACATGCGTGAAAGCACCCGGCCAGCTGTCAGGTACAAACAGGAGGTGGAAAACACCAGCCTGGGTGGCAAAACCCCAGTCCCATCTTCTCTGCTGCCAGGGAAGTGGCAGGCGGGCCCCGAATCTGCAGGAAGATCTCAAGGAGCAGCCCCCTTAGGCTGCTTTCCTCCATCTCTAAACCCTGTTAGGTTTTAGAGATGGAGGAAAACCAGGGCCCAGACCAGGGGGAGGCGTCCCTCGTGCATCCTGGACCAGCGCTCGTGTCTCCCAGCGCCTGTGGCACAGCAGCTGTGGCCGACCATCCTGGCGATGGCCCGAGGTGCCCAGAGATGTCATCAAAGACCCCGTCACACGCTGCACTCGGCGCCTGCCCAGGGGAGGTGAATGGACACTGTACGGCTGGGTCTCTTGCGAAGCCCCAGAAATTAACTGGTCAGAGCGCTGTGGATGGTGCCTGGGCTTCAGATCCGGCCGGTGCACCTTGCCAGCAGGGCGGCCTTGGCCGAGATCCTGCACGCGGTGTGCCCAGCCGCGGAATCGTCTGGGGATGCGTAAGGATACAGATGGGCCGAGTCAGACCCTTAGTGGTGGGCAGAGAATCTGGGTCCTTAAACTCTTCCTGGTGACTGTGGAGGTGGCTGAGGCCGGAGACCCGTCTCTGCTGTGGTCTCCCCTCACTGTGTGACAGAGGCCGTGGCCTTCGTGGATTGCTTTGGTTGCTCACTCAGGTAACGTGGCTTCCGCAAGGCGGAAGGTCTGTCTCAGGTGAAGGCTCCAGCCAGAAGGCGGTGGGGCTCCGTGAGATCGTCCTGGAGCCCCGGGTCTGTCATGCTGCCCTGCCAGCCCCCAGGGCATCCTCCTCCTCCGGGCAATCGAAGCCAGCGAGAAAGGGCCTCGGGAAGGTGGAGGGCGGACCTCTGGGTGCTCCTGTCCCTCGGGCCAGAAGCGAGTCCCGTGGCTGCCAGGAGCTGGGAAGCGTAGTCGTTGGCTCAGTACCGTGTGCCGGCTTCTCTCCGGGAGAACAGGCGGTGGGGGCCGATTATCCACAGCCCCGCCCACCTCCCTCGTGGGCCCGGTGAGCTACACGCGTGTGGTGTGCGCGGGCCACGCCAGCTGTGGTGGGCCAGGGGCTTGGGTCGGCTCCTGGACTGACCAGGAAAGGCAGTCTCAGGTACAGGATCTTCTTGGGGTCCTAGACCTTTTACCGGCTAAGGAGAGCTATGGACTCGACCCCCCCACCCCCAGCCCCCAGGCCTCCTCAGGGTTCCGTGGCCTGTAGGGACAGAGCCTCTTCCTTCGGGGACAGCTGCCGGGGATAGTTACCCCCCCCGCCCCCCACCATATGCTCTCTGGGGTCCTGCTGCTTTCTGGGTCACAGGGTCACACCAGCTCCCTGGCGGGCCCTGCAGGCCTGTGTGGCCGTCCTTCCCAGTGCTCTCCTCACCCTGCTGGTGCTCTCCTGTGAGGCCCATCTCCTCGGCCTCGAGTGCTCTCCCTCCTCCCCCCTCCTCTGGAGAAGGCCTGCCAAACACCCAGCTCCCAGGAGGGCTTTCTGACTTCCCTTCTTTCACTGGGTATGTTTCCAGTGTACAGGACGTTAAGTATTTTCTAGTAGATGTAAACCGAATGACAACTAGTAGAAGATCTTTAGTGAAGCAGGAAGGCGCATCGTGCCCTTGCACACGTGCCCGAGGCCCAAGCCCCGCTGTGTCACGGCCTGGTTACAGAGGTCTGTCCTATCACCACGTGAGCAGCGTCAGGCGGTCGCTGGGCCGTGCCGAGGCCAGGACCCATGCCCCCTGTTGCTCATTGCTGTGTTTCTCCTCTAAGCCCAGGGAAGGTGCTCAGTGAACACCCATGGGGCGTTCCCTGGAGGCACACTGGCATCCCCACAGCATCGAGACGTGTGTCTCCACGGCCTCTTGTCTTTCAGAACACCCAGTGCATTCCAGAAGGCTTGGAGAGCTACTACGCGGAGCAAGACTCCAGTGCCCGGGAGAAGTTTTACACCGTCATCAACCACTACAACCTGGCCAAGCAGAGCATCACGCGCTCCGTCTCACCCTGGATGTCCGTTCTGTCGGAAGAGAAGCTGTCCGAGCAGGAGACCGAAGCCGCTGATAAGTCAGCTCAGTGAGACGGGCAGGTTCCTCACAATGTGTCACTCGGAGGTAACAAAGGGACTTGGAGGGACGTTTCATCAAATATAATTACCGATAACTTAGAGGTTACTCATTTATGGTGCAACTGCTTCTGTTTGCTAATGCTGCTTTGCAAATAAAACTTGCTGCCGACCGCTCATGGGCCTAAGATCCAGTGCATATCAGCATTGCCTAAAGAGCTCTGACACCACTTTTCATGTTAAGGAATCTCAATTTAGCTACTTTACTGGGATTTATTGGATGCCATCAAAAAGTAAATTTACACTGTACGCAAGGGGTTTGGATTCAGATAAATGATGCATTTTGTGGAATTTTTTTTTTTTTTTACCCCCTGCCCCTGCTGTTTGCAAACCTTACTCCACAGCCATATTTAGAGTGGTCCCCACTTGGCTAAGAGCAAGCCGCACCTAAGATTTTTTACAACCTTCAGTCAGGTGGCAATGGTGCCTCGCTACGATGCACGGCAGTGAGCAGTGTAGGGAAGGAAGGAGATGGGATGTCGGGTGGCGGGTGCGCCCTTTCCTTCCCTGTGCTCACCCTGAAGCGTGCGAGTGCCCTGCGCTCAGGCGGCTCTGCCCCACCCCCTGGAGCTGGCACTGTGTTTCAGGCCAGTGCATGTAGGGGAGGGGCTGTGGGAGGACCCTGGGCCGTGGCCTGAGGAACTCCGGCCCCCTGTAAGTAGTCCGTCTGCTCTGTGATGTGTTCGAGTTAGTTTTTAAGACCTTATTTGTGTTGGGAAAGTGAAAATGTAACTGTTGGGAAGCCGAGACCAATGTTTATTTTGTGAATTAGAAGTCCTTTGATGTAAGCAGAGGCAGGGGAGGCTGGGAGGGGCTGGCGTGGCCACTTGCAGATCCAATGAGGACCTTTCAATTCCCGATCTTTGTAAGGAAATTACATTTCAACCTGAATCTTGACATTAAAGTATATGTTTACAAAATTGCCAGTTAGCTAAGCTACGTGTGTAAAACCATTAAATAGAAACAAGACATCCGCAGGCATTTTCTTCCATGTTATCTGTGCTGTTTCTGGTGGATGTGTCCGGAGTTGCACTGTTTTTCGGTAGATCAAAAATAAAATGACTAGTTCAAGATCTGTTGCAAACAAGCGTGGCAGCCACGGCCACCTCCGTCACTGCTTCCTGAACTGTGTTTTATTATCGAAGGGGTTTTGAGAACATGACCATGGCCTCGGAGAGGCGGGGGGTTGGGGTGGGTATGTTCTAGAGCCCTGTGCTGTGACGGCGTGAGGATGCACGGGGCGGGGGGCGGGGCAGTGACTATGTGCCACGGTCTCCTGCGGATACATCTGGAAAAGTTCACGCAGACGCACTGCTAAGGCAACACCCGTTTGTGTTTTCTAGTGGACGTTTTATTGACTGTAAATCCACTCACATGTAACTTTTGACATTTTCACTCTGCAAATAACACAAGGACCCTGTGGCTGCACCACAGACCGCATGGCACACGACTCTGCGGGGAGCAGCTCCGGAGCCCCCGCTGAAGACAGGCGCTCCCGTCTGGTTCCTAGGGGGACAGGTGCACGGGGCCGAGGGCAGTGGGCCAGGGTCCTGCTCTGGACAGATGCTCCTTGGGGCCCAGCAGCCCCTCGCCAAGTGCCCAGGGTCTGTCCCCACACTCCTTCCCCAGCGGGCGTCCGAGGAACTGTATCCGGACCCGCCGGTGGGAGCAGCTGTGGTTGGTTGATAAGCTCCGTGAGGCAAAGGTGAGCTTCCTACACTGCGGCACCGGCCGCCCGCGGCCAGGCACACGGCGACGGCCATCTGCTGGGAGACGCTCTTGCCCAGCACGTCTCCCGAAGCCACCGGAAGGGCAAGGCCGGTGCCTCCCCGAGCCCCGCCTCCAGCAGCCCCTCCATGTCGGCCTCCAGATAAGGTGCAGCCGGTCACGAACCCCCTCTCCTCCACCCTACCCTGCCTCAGGACTGCCACACAGGCCACCCCCAATTCGTGTTATTTTCTCTTTCAGCTACTAAATGGGCTTAAGGCCACAGGTCTGGGTGTCCCTTTAGTGAGAGTACGCAGCTCTGTCACAGCCCCCTCCCCCCACACGCGGTGACACCTGGGCACAGCCCCCTCTGACGCCGTGGCCCTCGACGGCGCCCCGCGCGCCAGGCGCGGGCGGGGCGGCCTAGCTGCCGTACCAGTCCAGGAAGAGCAAGGAGAAGGAGCACATCACCAGGAAGAAGAGGACCCACACGCGGAAGCCGGCGTTGTTTTTGATGGCCTGAGGGGGAGGGGAGGAGCACAGGCACTTCCATCGCACAGGGTCGGGGTGTGAGCACCCGCAAACGCTCCGTCCGTCTGTGCGCATGCGCTCACCCTCCCTTGGAGCCTATGCTTACCTTACTTGGCAGGTAACACCGAAAAGCGGGTTTAGGACCCATCAGAAAACTGGCGTTTCCCCTGCTGGCTGGCCCTTCCCCAGATGTCCTGCACGCACGCGCCAGAAACACCCAGGAATGGTCCCACGCCAACCCAAACCCAAGGGCCACACTCAAGACCGTGTCCAGCCCCGGCCTCAATAAATAGGGACCAGGGCTCTGGCCCTTGGGGTGGGGAATCCAACAAGCTTCTCCAGGGGCGCCCACCCCTGGTTTAGGTGTGGCCGGTCCAACCCGTGCCAAGAGTGACCGCATGTGCCTCTGACTGCTCTCCTGGAGGGCGGTGAGTCATGTCTCTTGGTAACAAGGGGTGCCCAGGGCTTGGTGAGGATAGAATGTGACCGTCCTGCACAGTTCGGAGGTCAGCCCTGGGGGCCGGGCCCCAGTAAGGCGCTCACGCAGCCCTGCCAGCAAGACTTCCACCACTGCCCGGACTTGGTGCCACACCAGTGAGGCCTGGGGGCCCAAGGGTACTCACCTCTCTGATGTCTTCGTTGCCCTCCTTGATATTCTCAGTTGCCCCTACAACTAACTGGTGAATGCTGTCGATCTCGGCCTCCTACGGAAGAGGAGTGACAGGCAGACCCGGCCACGATCTCCTTCCCCGAGCATCCGTGCATCAGCCGCCAGCAGGCCTCACAAGCGTGAGCCTGTGGGTCCTCCCCGTGCCCCGAGGGGCAGGCAACATCCCCATCTTACAAAAGGGAAACTTAGGGTTCGGAGAAGTTTAGTAATTTTCCCAGAGTCATGCAGCAACAGTGTGGTAGCCACAGGAGCAGAACCCAGCGCCGGTCCCCCTTCCACCCCCAGCTGCCACCTCCTGTGTCACTTGCCGGCAAGAAGGGACACACACGAGAGCTACCACAGCAGCCACCACGTGCCAGGGGCTTCCCTCTAGTCTCTCGTGTATTTAAGAAGTCCAGAGAGAAGCTTCCAGATGCGTGGGCTGTAAGACACACTAGCTTTGGGAGAGCGCTTCGCGTCTCACCATTTGTGTCTCTTAAAAAAAAAGAAAAAAGAAAGAAAAAGGCCTAAAACATAAAAACATTAGCTGCTGTGTACGGAGAGCCTGCCGGAGCCGGGAGCGCGTCAAGTACCTCGACCCTCAGCCCTGAGCGCACGGCAGGGACACCACCCAGTCTGCAGGGGGCGGTGTGGCTCGGGGTGCCCAGGTCACCTGACACACTCAGGAAGTTGGGATCGGAGCCAGTGTGTATGACTCTACCTGGCCCCCGAGCTCTCCTGCACACTGAGCTGTCCCCAGGAACAAGTCGTGTGCTCAGACGGGGACAGCTTACTTTGCTGTTTCATGTGTCAGGAGGCTAAAGTGACAGCCATCAGGCTTCTAAGTGAAGGCGCAACACATATACGCTTGAATGGGTTCTTCAACTGTTAGAAAGGGCAATTCTCCCGAACCTGAACTTTGTTAGGCTGCATGTACCTACTTTACAATGATTCAACCCTGGTTGTGAGGTTTGGGGCAGGTTTTTTGAGTGGGGGGGCGGCCAGTGTTAACACAATGCAGCAAAAATGATTTTGTCTTTGAAACCCTTCTCCGGTCTGTGGGCGCTAAAAACAAGGATAATTTATCAGGTAGGTGGCTATCAATTGTAGAACTGGAGGCAGGCAGAAGTGATGGGAAAATCCACTCACGAGAACAACCCTGTTTCCCATGTGGACGGGACACCCGAGGTGGCACAGACTGGGCATTCCAAGAGGGCCGGGTGTGCGCTCTAGTCACACTATCGACTGACAGGCTGCTACCCGCCAGGTGTGCCGGTGCTGCCTGTGGGTTCTCTCTGAGCCTCACAACCTGCGCGGGTCACTCCGTTCAGAGCCAGGAAACCGTAGCTCAGAGGCACCCTAGAAGGAGGTCCCTCCTCCGTGCGCTCCGCCGGCTACTGCCCGGTCTGGCCTGGGCCAGAGGCGGGTCCGGTGAGGAGAGCTGCCCGCCACGCACGCAGGCTGCGCCAGGGGCCACGGGGCCGTCCCGGGAGGAGGGCCCCCGGGCACGTGGCTGCAGACATCAGGCAACCTCATAGCAAGCGTCCTGACTTCATGGTAGACTCCTTTAAGCTAAAACTTTAAACCATGTTTTTTTTTTTTTTTCCCCCTTACCTGTTGTAGAACCTTCTCTGTGAATATCTCTTGGAGTCTGGAAATTTCAACCACTCTCCCTTCGATTTGCCTTCATTAAAAAAAAAAAAAAAAAGGACATACAATTATTAGTAGGTGGTAGTCCTAGCAGGAATGTTACATGTTTCTAAATGGACCATGTAAGTGAGAAATGGAGAGGATACCACCACAGCCTCCAGAGAGAGGGGACACCACATCATGAGGGGGAGGGACACCCACGCCATCCGGGAGGGGGAGGGGCACCACATCAGGCTCAGGGAAGGAGACAGGCCTTGCACGCACCGGCTCTCCTTTGAAGCCTCTTACTTAGGGGGCGCACTGTAGTGAGGACACCCGCCCTCCCCTGTAAGCTGACCCACGGTGCCTCTGCCTTGGGGTCCGCGCCCCTGGTTGCAGAGGCAGTCTTGCAATGCTAAGGCCTGTACGCAGCCCAGTAACAGCAACGTGGTGGGGACTCAGAACACCAGTGTGCCGACAACGCAACTTCGTTATGCTCAGGAGGTGGGGGACAGCGTTATCTGCCACCCAGACCACTTCCTGCTGAGAGCAAACACTCCTCTGGTTCCGTCTGAAAACTATCTGGGTGCAGCAACCCAGAGTCTGAGCTGCTCCCTGTTTCAGGGGCAGCAAGGGGGCCCTGGGGTGGGCTGGTGGGTGGCACGGGTCTGGAAATGGGGGCGGCAGGGGCCAAGCTGTGTCGGGGCAGCTGGCCGCCCCTCCTCCCCTGCCACCGGATGTGGGACAGAGGAGTGAGGCTGGGGGAAGGGGAGAGAGGACTACGAGGCCCACACAACAAGGGTGAAGGCCGCAGAGGGGCACAGGTGCCATCAGAGTCCCTGGGGCTGTCCCCAGGACACACTGTCTTTTCGGATGAGCCCACGGTGCAGCAGGGTTTAATGTCCCCGCAAAAGCCCAGGCCTTCCTTCCAGATATTCCCGACATTCTTGGGGAAACAGGCACCCCGTGCTTGCCCAGAGGGCCTGCCAGCGACGGTTCTGGCGGGCGAGCACAGCCACCCCCCTCCACGCGCCAAGGGGTAGACAGAGCCACGGGGCCACGCGCAGGGCCATTCTTCACAAGGCCCGCCACCTGGCCTGGGAGAGCTGTGACCGCCCCCACGGGTGGCACTAACCTCGCAGTCCGCAGTCACCGGGGGCCTGGGAACCGCACACGGGGTGACCTTCCACAGGCCCACGAGGTCAGGGCAGCCACTGAAGTCGGGCAGCCGCCTTGACCCCCGAATGGCTGGTGGGGGGGGGGTGCATGTGGCCAGGGCCACGGGGGAGGCCTGGCCATTTAAGTGAGTTACTAAAGCTCCTGGTTTCTAGAAAAGCAGAGGCCAGCAGCTCACAGGAACCACATGCATACCTCACTTCGTCAAACAGGCTGTTCATTTCACCGATTAGGCGCCGGTTCTCTTGTTCAAACTGTGAGGAGACAAACACATCAAGGGTGACGTCACACTCAAAGGCAGTGCGAAGGCAGTCTAGCAAGGCGTCTGCACACAAATCTTTGATCTGCCCTCCAAGAACTGCCGCCGAGTCGCCCCTCCTGGCGCGGAGGGGTGCGGCGTCCACATGAAAACACGGCTGTGGCTCAACGTGTCCCCACCTGCACCCTTCCCCCTGCTCTCCTGTCCCCCTCGGGGCCGGTTGTGGCGGAGCGGTGAGCTCCAGCAGCTTAGCGGAGTGCAGGGCGGTCTCATTTCAGAGCCAGGCCTTGGCCAACCCACTGTGACGGGGACACAGGCCCAGGAGCCAGAGGAGCGGTGTTCATGGGCCCAGGCAGGCGACCAGGCTTCAGGACTCAGGCTGCGGAAGGACGCCAGCCTGACACCCGGGAGCCCATCGGAGCCACGTCAGCCCGGAGGGGACAGCTGCTGCCCTGCCGTTCCCGCCAAGCCAAAGGATGGCACGTCTGAAGCCTGGCCGTGGGGTGGGGCCAGACCTCCTCCTCACCGGGGGACCCACGACTCCGCCCTGAATGCCACTCCACCCCGGGCCCCCGTTCCACAGACCCAGCTCAAACGCCGCCTTCTCCGTGACCCATCCCGGGCACCCCAGCTTGAACTTATTTCTCGTGTTTCTAACCTTGGCCTCGCCCCTTGTGAAAGAAAATCTCTTAGGACGTTAGCCATTTTAAGCCTCATAATAAGCTGTGCATGTCCCAGACGCCCCCCGTGTCTGTGAGCTGCCAGAGGGTGGGAACCGCATCAGACCCAAGTCTGGAAGGGCCCCACACGCACTCCTTCCTTCGCATCTGTAAAGCGGCAGGCCCGTCCGCAGCTATGTCCCTAGGCACTGTCTGCGCCAGGCGCTGTGTGGGGGACAAACCGGGGTAAGCTCCTGCTCTCCGGACGCTCTGCAATCCAACAGCGTATTTGCCACCCAAACCAACTTTGGGTTGGCAACCCCAACCAAGCTAGGACTTGGTCAGAAAAACGACGACAGAGGGAAAACCTGACAGTTATGGAAGTTACGGCAGATACCGGGCTGAGCATGTCACACGCAGGGACTCACAGGGAGGGAGTGCGCTGTGGTCACTCAGTGCTCCCTCTGCTATACCTTCCCACCCCTCCCTGTGTCCCCCTCTCCTCCCCTCGTGCCTTGCTCACTCCTCCTAGCTCCCCCTGCCAGCCCTCCACGTGGGCACCCTCCCGTCCTGTCTGCCAGTTCACCTGCGCCCTTGCTGCATCTGTTCCTTCCCTGGCGCCTGTGCTCTGCCCTCATCATCTCTCTCTCCTCTCCAATCTGCCCCCCACTCCTCGGTCAGTGCTCACACCGCACCATGCCGGCCCTGTCTGTGCTGTACATCAGTGCTGAGGTGCAGCGTTCCGCAGCCCACTGCCTCACCCCTGCACAGATGATCTGAGGGCTGATGGAGGCTGTGTGCCCCCCCTCCCCCCACATGGGGACTCTGGTCCCTAGAAACCCAGCCTAGGCACCTTCCTAGTGACCAGGCGCATCAGGCAGATTGAATCACCTTCTACCATCTCCTCTCTTTAATAAAGCTCCTCTGCATGTGACCCATTGCTACACTTCTTGCCCTTGTTGGGGGGCTGTCTTCCCGCCTGGGGTGGGGCTTTCTCCACTGGCCCCCAGCACAGCACAGGGCCTTACACACTGCAGGGCACCAGGTGTCAGCCCCGCTGCTTGTCAAAACACAGAGAGGCCTCCCCTGCACCCCAGGCCTGCTGGGTCAGGAAGCAGCTGGGCCGGCACCGTTTCCAGAAGGGCAGGTGGGCCGGGAAGCGCTCTGATGGGCCACCTCAGCCACAGGACCAGGTGACACAGTCCCAGGACGTCCCTTCTAATTATGCGCAAAACAGGCTCTTGAAGGGACTGAAAACTTCACTTTTTAAAGTTTTAAAGTATCAGCCCTGTTAACTGTCAACAGTTCCTTAAGAGTCCAGAAATTTAAGGAAAAGTACAATTACTTGGGCATGCAGGTGCTAATTCTCCCAGGTATTACTCAGGGTTTTGAGGGGATGGCACAGGGGGCATTTTCTTATTTTTTTTTTTAATGACAAAATATGGCTCTGTCCTTTTAAATCCTCAGCCCTTTTATGCTTTCTAAACTCCTAAGCAAGACTGACCAGGAGTTTGAGGTGGTTTATTACTGGAACGTCCCCCTGGAACAAAGCTCTGTTTCTTCCCCAACTCTGAACATGTGGCACTGCTGCTTCTCTCGGAGACTCCCATCAGCAGTGGGGTCAGATTCTGGCTCTGATTTCCTTTCAACCCGTGGGTTCCTGGACAGCTGAGAAGTACCCAGTCCCGGGGGTGGGGGGGAGTGAGAGAAACAAATGCCTCAAGGGATCAAGTGGGGACAAAGCTAAGGGGAGAGGTGGGCGTGGCCAGGACCTTTATGGAAAGAAACCCCCACTTGGGGGTGGGACTTACAATGAAACTGTGTTTTCAATAACAAAACCAGTTTTTTCCTCTAGCCAGGTGCAAGGTGACCATTTAATGGGACCTGGCAAGGCTCAGGTAGATTAGGTAATGGCCAGGCTGCTGACAACATTCACCTGCACCAGATTTCGGAATGGTTTCCGATGCTGTCTCGATGGCAAACCTGTGTGCCTCACCCCTCCTCTGCGGAGGACAGGGAGCAGCAGGTGCTGGCTGGCAGGGACACGCCCAGGACTTCAGCGGGCCTGCCCCTGTGGCCTCATGGGAACTCCTGGGGTGACCCCTGGACCAGTCACTGGCTTCTGTCTGGCCTGTCATGTGACAGGGCCTCTTTGAGAACAGATGTGCTGATTCTTATCCGTCCCTGCCTGATGCTGAGGGGGAGGAGGGATGAAGTCTCCTTTACCTTTGAATCTATATGCCCGTGGGCAGATAACTTTTCTGTGCCTCTGTCTTCGTCCCTAAAATGGGATGAAGGCAGTACTCAATAGAGAAAGATGTGCTAACGCATGTAAGTTGCTTAGAGTGCACGGCACATAGGAAGCCTCCACGAAATGTAAACTATTAATCTCTCTGGGAGTGAGATGCCAGATATGCAAAATGAGTCCTGAAATGTTCTGAAGACCCCTTCCACCTCTCTGGTTTCAAATTTTAGAGGGCCGCTGTGACTTGAGGTCATCTCGCTCTGTCTAGCATGAGAAACGCTTGCACAGCGTTCACTGGGGCCCACTGGCAGCTGCTGGCATGTGGGATCCGTCCCCCAGAGGGACAGGAGCCTCACAAGGTGCAATAGCCGACGAGGCCTGGTCTCCACGGTCAGCACCAAGGACAGGGCTACCTGCAGGCCTGCATGACGGGTAAGGTGGACAAGCAGGGCCCGAGAGGCAGGACAGCAGCCAGCCTGTCTGTGTGGCCTCCTACCGTGGCTCCTTCCACTCCATACTGTTTGGTCTCCCATCAAAATGCAGTGCTTTCCTGCAGCACAGACGGACGCCCGGAGCAAGTTCCCCTCAACCACGGCGGTAGGCACCACAGTTAAAGGCCTAGGACCTGGGAGCTCGCTGTTAAAATGGGGCCAGTGACAGTCCCTCCCACACGGGGTGGCCCACGTTAACAAACACGCTCAGAGCAGTACCTGGCATGTGTTGTGTGTTACATGTGTGTTAGGCAGTATTATTTAACTGCTTTATTCCGTTTAGAAGTCAGTCAGACTTCCAAATAAAGGGCCCCAAAAGGGTTTATAATCTGGTTTAAAGGATACAAATCCACACTGAATACACTGTTACAGAAATCCTTTTCTAATCTAATCCTCTTTACTATAGTTTTAAAAAGAAAATCACTCCTACAAACGCCTCTGGGTAGAAGATGAGGCCACCAGAAGTTATTTGCATTGCACAGAGGCAAGAGCAGCTAACTGGACCAAAGACTATGAACCCACAGGGGCTGGGACCACAGGGGCTCAGCCTTGAGAGCAGTCTGCCCCCACCACCCCGGCCCAGGGCCTCTCTGGGTCCTTGAGATGCGCTTCATCTATGCCAAACACCTGCATACTCATGGCTCTGTGACCCTCACCTCCATCCCCACCTCTGCCCCTGCGAACCTGAAACCTCCCCAGGGTGTGGGCCTCCGCTCTCAGCCGCATAGTGCCCAGATTCTACCGACAATCCCAAGGTTGGCCCCAGATCACAAGCCCTGCCATCCAGCCACCTGGGGGCTGGCCTACCACAGGGGCCTACCACAGGGGACACGGGCTAGGGACACCTTTCATTCAGATTAAGGAACAGAAGTCATACGCATGGCTTTAAAAATTATCCTAAGGGATACATCAATAAATGCAGGTGGTTTCACTTGAGGTGAGTAAACTGAATGCAGGCTCCGAAAGGAGGGATTTTCTCTACATCAGAAAACAATTTGGTTCCACTCAGTCTGACCGCAAAACATCTGCTTATAGTAACACAGACGTTAATATACCTGCATCACGAGTTATAAATGGAAATGCACTGTGCAAATCATCTAACAGTCTGCAACCATTCTGGAACATGTAACAACTGCTCCTATGGGTGAAATAATGAATTAAATTGATATTATAGGGCTTAATTCATTCTTTTGCCCTGAGGAAAAATTCCAAAACAGTGATTATGAATTATGACCACAATTTGCTACAACACTTTCCAATTTAAAACCAATAGTGTCGTATTTGTTTCTCTCCATTTTCAGGGTTGAGCCTGTTAAGTAAGATTTGGGTCAGTCAGCCTGTAAGATGTGGCACTTAGCTATTCTCCCCAGTTAAGAGAGAAGCTGAGTGAACACTGAAGAGCTTGCCGTGGATGTTCCGGACATTACAGCCTCCTGCCCCACCTGCTTGCAGTAGTACAATACAGATGAGGGCGTTCTGGCTGGTTCTGACCACCTTGGTCACGGACGCTGGGGCCCTGAGATAGCCAGCATCACTGGGAATGGTCAGTAGCATGTTTATAGACCACGACTGGGGACAGGACACCGAAGAGGGGACCTGGGGATGTCAACAGTCCTTATGCACAGAAAGGCCTCATGACGTGAGCCTTCCTTTTTCACGTGCATTAGCTCCAACCACACCTGGGACGTGCACAGGGGACGCAGGTGTGCACGGGGACAGCACCGGCGTTCCAGCATGGGGGCCACCACTGCCTGAGCTGCTACGACGTGCCTTGCGGGGCACCCTTCCGTCCGCTACTGCATTCCCGACAATTTCGCGGGGTGGTGACTCTCGCCACACTGAAGTGCGGGGAGGCTAATGTTCATGCCCCAAACTACAGAGACAGGAAGTGAGGTAGAGGATCGGCAAGCAACTCTGCCACGTCCCCAGGCGGTTCATCACTGCTCCCTGACGGAGCGTCAGTGGATGAGGTGCCCCGGCCACAGGCCTTTGACTGGTCCACCCCACCATGTGCCCAGGGGCATCCAACGGCCGTGCGACAGCAAATGTTAACAAGCTGCCGCTGCTCACCATGACCCACGGGAGAAAGGCACACTTCACTGCCAAACAGCCGACTCTCGTTCTAGCTACTTCCTTTATGAAGTACGTTAAAAGAAAACAAAGCCTTAAACAGCAGGTAAATTCTGCTTGCATACAAATGCGTTCAAGAAACAGAACTACGCGTATTTTTTTCTCTAGCAAAGAGATGTGGTCCTGTTACATTATTTTAGGGAACATGAAGTCATTATTTTCATTAATAAAATTATTTTGTACAAGTTGAAGAAAAGGGTGAGATTTTAAGAAACTTGCCATCATTTGGCTATAAGAACAGAGTATGATCTCATCATCCTGTACTTTCATGTGCTGGCCTCTCTGCCCCGGCCTGCCTCCCAGAGGAGTGTCCCCAGGGGTGCCCTGTGCCCCTCCCCTCTCTCCCCTGTACGCACGGTTTCAGACATTAGCAGGACGATGCCTCCCACATTCATGTCTCTAGCCCAAGTGTCAAGGCCACTGCCCACCAGACACTACCCATGGGTGTCCCAGAGGCACCGCAAACACATGGCTCTCAAATGGAATTCAACATCCCTGCCCCGCCCAGCCGGCTCTCCCTTCTGACTGCCTGCATCAGCTTCCCAAGTCAGAAAGCTCCAGGTTTCTCTTGCCCAGCCCAGCCCAGCCCACTACCCGCACCTCTCCTCTCTGACTCCACTGCCGGCCTGGCCCCTCATCACCTTTTGACTAACTAGAACCCACGCTGCAGCCTTTCCCTGGCCACCCTCCACTCTTGAGGCTTCCGGTTCCCGCGTCTGAGTATTGGGAGCATTGAGCACCTACTCAAGGTCAGAGGGTGTGTTCTGGAACCCAGGAGAATGTGGAGAATGGCAGGGGCCTGGAGAGCCATTTGAAGCTGTTTTAGCCCATGAACACAGTTGTGTTTGTAATAAGCCAGGACAGCCCTGATTATTCCTGACAAAGCACCGTGGGCTCTGAGGGGACACCCCAAAACAAGTCCCAGGAAAGTCATGGCTAAGACTACAATCACTGCAACCAGTTTTGTGCTTCTGAGCCCAGACAGGAAACCACTCATGGGGGGGATGCGGTAAATGTGAAACTGTACTGTGTATAAAATATGCACTGAGCCGCCACTGCCGCCAGCATGACCTTTGGATGCTGCTGTGAGTGTGGCACGCACACCGCCGTCCTCTCTGTACACGTGCAGCTGGGACCCAGGAGCCCGAGCCCTGCCCAGTCCTGTCCACCCTGTGCAAGGGAGCTGGCCTGCCTCTCTGCACTGCCTGCCACACAAAGGGGAAAGGCTAAGGGAGCTGTGAGCACTTGCTGTGTGCCTGGCACCATGAGGCAAGGGCCACCCGTCAGCTTAGTCATTAGCCCCACAGTGAGGGGGCCACAGTGGGTCTGGGTCAGGCTCAGGGCGCCCGCTGGGGCTCAGTCGGTTAAGCATCCGACTTCGGCTCAGGTCGTGATCTCACAGCTCGTGAGTTCAAGTCCCGCATCGCGCTCTGTGCTGACAGCTTGGAGCTTGGAGCCTGGAGCCTGATTTGGATTCTGGGTCTCCCCCTCTCTCTGCCCCTCCCCCACTTGCACACTCTCAAAAATAAATAACAATAAAATTAAAACAAACGACGACGACGACCAAGTCGGTCAGGCTTGGAGAAGAAACAGGGAGCCTGGAAAGCAAGCAGACCATGAGCTGGTTCTCTGCCCCTGGAAGCCAGCGTTCAAGAGAGCAGGCGCGTGGCCCTGGCCCCCACGCGGGGCTGGGCCTGCAGACCTGTGCCCGTGATGCCACTCGGTGGGCCCGGGGTGGCTCATTCCTCTGCCAGGCTGTCCGTGCCACAGGCTACAGTCCCTCACGCCACCAGATCCCACCAGGGGCTCCTGTGAATTATGACACGGGGGAAAGTACAGGGCTCAGGGCACAGCACGTGGCTTGTCTGCTCCACTGGCTCTGTGACCCCGGAGGGCTTTAGAGGGTTCGTGCCTTGTTTTGTTGAAATGTACAGAGGGATCGTTCCTACTTCATTGCACTGTCATAAAGATTAAGTAGGACAACGCGTATGCAGGCTTGGCATACAGGCAGCATTCGTAAGTGTTCACAGTAATAGTAACAGCTGAAAGCTCGTACCTTCCAGAGTTCTTACTGGTGATCCCTACCCACAGTTCTTACGTCATACTCGTCAAAGGCGTTCATCCACTCAAACACCACTCTAGGCTCTGGGAATACAGCAACGACAGCGGAAAAGTTCCTGCACTCGTGGCACTTGTGTTCTAGTGGAGGGATGAGGGAATCAAGTGGGGTTTGGGGACAGAGTGGCTGGGAAGGCCTCTCTGAGGACGTAACACTTGAGACCCGCACGACATGAAGACCGCAGCGAAGAGGAGGAGGCTGGCAACACAAAGGCCTCCGTCGGAGAGGCTCAGGGCTGGCACGAGCCCAGATCCCATTGTGACAGCACAGGGCTTCAGCTCAGCTCTCCATGCTGCTCTTCTTCAACGGGAGGCTTGGGTTAGAAACATGTGACCCGATTATTAACAAGCTCTACCACTACTAATGACTAGGGGACCTTGGGCCTGACACTTTACTGCTTGTTGCCAAAGTTAAAAGGAGACGGTAACGTGCCACCACCTCTGAACACGATTATGAAGAGGACTGTGGAGAATTCGAGCAATAGGAAAGGTCTGTCCACTGTCAACCGCGATGCAAATTAAGCTGCTGTCATTCGTCAGGGATGGCCACCGAAAGTACGCCGGTGTGGGAACCAGCTTCCCAGCTCCTTAGGCCGCAGACAGCGTTCCGCCAGGGCAGCGCTGCAAAACGCACGCTCCCAACCCCAGACGGTGTAGTCCATCCAGCTCCGTCATGCCAACGTCCAGACGCGCTGTGCGCAGACACCGCTGCAAGTGCGCTGGCGGGGGCTCCTGCCAAACCTGTCCGTTTCCTTCTGAAACTCACCCAGAGAGGACAACCTGCAACTGGCAACTAGACCTTAGCCGTCAAGGTGTGACTCTACATTTTTCAGTCGTTACTTCTGCTTTCTCCACATTAGCATAATGCCGGCAGTTCAAACAATTAAAAAGCAGCACAGCCTTAATTATAAAAGACCCATTTAGTCTGGAGGACTATTTTACTGCAGCTGAAAAGAAATATAATATTAGTAAAATTATTCCAAGGCAATTTCTTCTTTAATTACGCTACGGCAAATTTAAAACTTATGAAAAGCATATCAAGAATTAGGAAATCAGGTGGAAAAGTTGTGTCTAAAATACGTATTTATAATTTTTAAAGCTCGCTGTAACAATCAGGGCAAGGGCATTTAGGATGACCTCCTACTCGGTGAAATAGTCTAACACTAGTTAACCACGCCTGACTGGGCAGAGAGTGGCCTTACCATCTGTATTTCTTCTGGGGATAATTCGTCTTCACCTTTGCCATCTCCCCACGTGCCCAATTCAGGTTGGGATTTGGCCGGAACCTTTTCTGTTAAAAAAAAAAAAAAAAGAAGAAGAAGAAGAAGAAGGAGAAGGAGAAGAAAAAGAGAAGGCAAAACACTTCATTTTAGAAGATGCTGGCTTCGGATGCAGGCACATTGTGAGCGCGACACGGAAGAGGGTCTTAGTGTTTGTCCACGTGCAGTTATCTGCTGGCTCACACTCAGGCGCTGGACCGTGATCCTTCTACAGTGTTTAGGCCTGTGCGTGTGTGTGCACGCGTGCACGTGGCAGAAGGCGCCACCTGCACAGTCTCTGTGCCACAGTGACTCCAGCAATGGCTGCAAACCACAGGGTCAGTCCTCAAGTGTGTTTCACCACAGGACACAGGCTCACACACGCCCTCCCTCTACTTTGGAAACACTGCAGTACTGCGCGTTTTCATTAAAAAGGCCAGGCCCGGGCACCGCACTCCCTAACCCCTATTCCTCTCCCAGAAGGAACCACTGCCAGCATTTGATGTGGCCTCACAGACCTTATCCAGCATGTTCACATGCATGCCCCTGTGTAATTCCCTGCCCCCCCTTCAATCCAGCGTGTGTACGCAGGGGCTCATAAAACCTGCCTCGTACTTCACCGTCTCTGGGAGACTGCCCCGCGTCCGTCACATAGATAGATCTGCCTCGTTCTCCTGAAATGCTGCGGGATTCCACTGTATGGAGGCACTGTTCCTCACGTCGCCATCACCCCACGGACACACCTTGGCTTCTCTGATCTCTCTCGGGCGTCGCTCCACACCTGGGGTGCTCCTGCTCTCCTCCGGACAGACGCCCGTGCAGGGAATGCTGGCGGGAGGCGTGTGAGCGTCCCCGAGAACTTTTTAACCGCACCCACACAAATGCGTGATGGACACTTGATCAAGTGTACCAACAGCTCGGGCGCCAAGGAAGGGCTGTGCCACCACATTACAGCGGCCTGCGTGGCTCCAGAGGGCCGTGATGTGGTAACAGGGCAGTGGATGGAAGGGATCATCTTTGGTGGAGGCTGTATTGGGGTCTTTTTTTTTTTAAGCTCATTTATTTATTTTATGAGAGAGAGAGAGAGAGAGAGCCAGCAGAGGAGGGGCAGAGAGAGGGAGAGAGAGAATCCCAAGCAGGTTCCATGCTGTCAGCGCAGAGCCCAACATGGGGCTGGATCTCATGAACCGGGAGATCAAGACCTGAGCAGAAACCCAGCATCGGATGCTGAACTGACCAAGCCCCCCAGGCGCCCCGGGGAGGGGTCTCTCTTTCTAAAGATGACTTTGTGACTCGTGTCTCAGCGGGGCCTCTAATCTTGTGAGCAGGGTGCCAAGCACTGCTGCTTTTTCTTTTCTCCCTTTTTCTCTCTCAACCCCAGTAACTTTCCCCCAGTGACCTCAGCCCCATGAGATGGCCGCAAGACCAGAGTGTCGGTTTTGAGACTGTGATAAAGGAAGAGAAGGTGGGATGGCACCAATTTAGGTGATATTCCAGATACATCATCACAAATAGCCTCCATGTATCCAGAACATTGTGCAGATTTAAAAAAACAATGGCTGTTTCTGGCAGAACCATATTTATAGAATGTATATATAATTCATATAAATATACATGTAAATAGAATAAACATGGATAATTTACATATAAAAGATAGGCTGAAAGCACCTTTAGAAACCAGCAGGGTGTGTTTCTGAGAGGACCGCTTCAGGTAGGAACCTCTGCACATTTCACTTCCCCCCCAGAGCCCTGTGTTTCCTACTTGACCTCACGGAGGCCACGTCAAGCTTTTACTTTGATGGTGCTTCAGGATCAGACGACCGAAATGAGAATATCATTCACATCAGAACCCAGGAGAAGTGAGCTCCGAGCCGGAAGGCAGGATTTGCTAAGAGGACTTGCGCGTGGACGGCCATCCTGACCTGCTGTCGTAAAAAGCGGCCCGAAGCACAGCGCTCTTCACACCATCCTCTGTGCAGGCGTCCGGTGGCCCGGCCCCAACACTCACGTGCCAGCTCTCAGCCCAACAGGCCCTCGGCACGGCACGGCCTGAGTCCCCACAAGAACCTCTCCTTTCCACGCACTGTACTGAGTCCCACACCACTCCGTGCTTTCTGGCCTCGGAGTATCTGCACATGCTGCTCCCTCTGCCTAGAATAAAGTTTCCATTTTAGGTCCAGACTCACTTCTCAGGACACTGGCTTCTGAGGTCCCCTCTGGGTGACCTCTGTTCTTCCCACCTGTGCCCTCTCTTAGGGCACTACGCACCTTCTCAGGGGCCGGAAGCTCCCATCAACTGAGTTCCCTGAGGGCACGAACCAGGGCTCATCTGAGAAGTGCAAACACCCACACCCATGTTAACACCAGGGGAAACCGATGTGAGCAAACAAATTACAAGCAGGTACGTGAAAGTCTCATCCCGGTGCAGCAAGAACACGGAAGAAAGAGGCCTGTCCTCAGACGGGGGCTCAAGGGCTGCCTGACCACAGAGGTCCCTGATACTCCGGGCGAAAGAGGCCTGTCCTCAGACGGGGGCTCAAGGGCTGCCTGACCACAGAGATCCCTGATACTCCGGGCTAAATAAAAAGTAACAAAGCTAGTGGTTATTTTAGGAATCAGGAGTGTGGCAAGCAAGAAGCCACCCTCTGCCTAGAACTCTACCACCGAGTCCTATACTGAAGTACCACCGACAGTACAGCTCACGTGTCAGAGGAGAAACGAAAAACTGAAAAGACAAAAGGATTCCCTACAGCCTGGACTTAAAAAAGTCCTTCTACCTGCAGATCCACTTAGTACAACATCGGGGGGCAGATGTGTGGTCCCTAAGGGGGGGCAGTTGGGGGAACAAGAATGACCCGCCAACATCAAGGTCAGGCCTCTGAACAACAGGGCAGCACACGGGTGGGCGTGGCTTGTCCCCTTCCCCGTACACTGGGGGGGGGGAGGGGGGACACAGGCCTGGGGCTCCACATGATCCCTCCCCATGACTCCCAAGCGTCTCCAGGCCTGAGGCCCTCCCCGAGCGCTAGGCTCGCTCCCTAACGGGCTGTTTCTACCTGAAAATCCAGCAGCCAGCATAGACCTAGCATGCGTAGACGAGACTTCTCATGCTGGCCCACACCCCACCCGCTCCTGCCAGCCCTGCTGCCAGACTCCTCTTCCTCCTGCTCTCCTCCCTGCTGTCCCCTCCACTGCTCAAGCCCCCAGCCTTGGTGCTCTGTCCCTCTGTCCTGTACACGTCCCGTCCCACCTACTCTCTTGTCTGCAGCTGCAAACTACGGCTGGAGTTGGAGCGCTCCTCCCGCCCGCCACCTCCTCTCCACCTGACATGCACCTGTCACCTGGTGCCTGCACCGCCATCCACCCGGACAAGCCCACAGCTGTCACCTCTTCCTCCCTCCGTCCCGCTCCACGCAGCAGAGAGGCCTGGACTGTGTGCTGCACCTGCCGCTCTTGAGCCCAAGCACGTCCAGGGGCCTGTCGCCACACACGGAATCAGAGGGGAACCTTCAGCGTGGCCCGTACGGCCTGTCCACAGGCCTCTGCCTCCATCTCGTCTCTTCCTGGGCCTCCCGCCCAAGGGTGCGAGCGTGTGTTTCCGTGTGCCAGGCCCCCTTCCCCCTCGACCTTTCCACTGGCCAGATCCTCTGCCCGGAGAGCTCCGACCCGAACGAAGGTGCTGATTTCGCCACGCCCTTACCCGCGCTCCTTCATTTTCAGATTGTTCATTGAGAATATATAAAAATCAAATTGATTTTTGTATATTGATTTTGTATCCTGCCACCTTGACAAACCAATTTACTACTTTATTTTGGTGGATTCCTTAAAAGTTTCTGTATACAAATCAGGTAGCTGGTGAATAGAAAACACTTCCTTTCTAATCTAGATTTTAATTTCATTTGCTATCTGAGCCAACTTGACATCCAGTGCTAAAGCTGAAGGAGGATACTGCCCAGTCCTCTGTGTTGAGGACTGGATCCACACACTAACGTGAGATGTGTGGCCAGCGGGGTGCCTACCGCACACGCCAGGCCCCCAGACGCTAGCTCACGTAGTGCTCACAATAAACCACGGCCACATGGTGCCACAGAAAGTGCAGGCTCCGAGTTCACATTTGTCCAGGGTCACAGCTCAGGACAGAGGCCGGGTGGTGAGACCAGCCTAGTCTGACCCCACGGAGTCTGCGAGCCCTTCCATGAGACCGCACTGCAGCACGCTTGCTCTCTTCCCTTGCAGACAGGAAGTAGATAAAGGTGGGAGACAGTCTGCTAATAGCGTTCCTTTGGGAAACAACAACACAAACTATTTGGAAATCTGTTATATATGCAGGAATCTGTACATACAGTGAATTGTGTACATTTTTAATGTGAGCCAGTTCAGATGCTATTATCTTCTGGGACTCCAAAGGAAGGAGGACTACCTAAGAAGCATCACTAAGTGACCCTGAAGGAAAGGGTGGCCTGCGGAGTTGCGGGGACAGGGAGGCTGAGCCAGCAGAAGCAGGCAGGTGCCAGGCTGAAGGGGAAATGGCAGGAGAGGACTGGCCACAGGGCATCTCAGGAAGACATCCCAGGACCCAGACGGGAGAGGGGAGTATCTCAAGACACAAGGAGAGCAGTGACCAAGGGCAACAGCAATGAAAACCTCACACCCTCCTCCCCACACCCTCAAAGGTAGGTATCATGACCCCCATTTTAAAAATGGGGGAGCCGGTGCTCAGAAGTGCCAGCAGGTGCGGGAGCTGGGATCACGTTGCCTCAGAAGAGGTAACTCTTCACGCCACCCTGTGTCCTGAGCAGGGGTCAGACGCTAAACTGGAGAGTTCTCCCATTTTCGTATTTGGTGGGCTGATAACTCGTGATACCTTGTGACTATAAAACAACAAATACTGACTTTATTTTTTTAAACATTTATTTATTTTTGAGAGATGGAGAGAGACAGAGGGTGATCAGGGGAGGTGCAGAGAGAGAGACAGAGGGAAACACCTCCTTCAGAGTAAAACCACAATCCTCGGGGCGCCTGGGGGGCTCAGTCAGTTGAGCGTCCGACTTCGGCTAAGGTCATGATCTCACGGTTTGTGAGTTTGAGCCCCACGTCAGGCTCTGTGCTGACAGCTCGGAGCCTGGAGCCTGCTTCGGATTTCGTTTCTCCCTCTCTCTCTGCCCCTCCCCTGCTTGTGCTGTCTCTGTCTCTCTCAAAAATAAATAAACATTAAAAAAAAATTAGGACAAAATCCACCGTGACTTTGGTGCCCGGTGTGTCCTGGCTCGGGGGCCGTCTGCCCTCGCCCTTGCTCTCCAGCCTCCAGGCTGCTCACCCACGAAGGCAGGCCCTCGTCTCGGGAACTCTGCGCCTTCGGTTTCCTCGGCCTGTGACACTCTCCCCCAGGAGACACAGGGCTCGCTCCTCACTGCCCTTGGGTCTTTACGGAAACATCAAGGTCTCTGACCTCTCGGACAGGCCCAGTCTCTCCTATCACTTGACTCAGCAAGGGCAGACTGGCTACATCTCTTCACGTGAGATCTACCCTCAGCTGGGCCCCAAGAATCTGCACTGGCCTCTCCCACTCCCATCAGCCCTCACAATGTTTCTTGAAGGAATGAACGGTTAAATGAGAATGCTGTGTCTGGCATGAGTGAACTTAAACACGATATCCCTACATATTGTCTTATGAAGAGCAGGGCCCCGTTACTTCACGAGTGATGTTGGGGTTTTCCCTCATTACGGACCAGTGGAGACAGGTGTGCAAAGCCTCTGGCCCATGGGATCAAGGCAGCCCCCAGAAAGGACGGGCTCAGGCTCCACAAAGAGTGACCTGGGTGCTGCCCCTTTCTTGGTTTCTCAGTTTCCTCACACATGCAATGACGAGAGTACCACCTCAGAGACCCAAGGAGACTCGACCTGTTGATGCCCCCGCTGGAGCCCAGCACAGTGAAGGGGCTCGCAAAACACCAGTCTCCCTGCCCCATGGACACGGTTTCCAACCACAGAAAGGGCCTTTGGCATCTTTCAGGCGCTCGTTCCTAGGCTGCATACTGAATTCCCACTCTTGTAAAAAGCAGGGAATCAATCAGATGGAGGGGCAGTATAGATGTGCATATAAATCCTGGGTCCACCATTTATGAGCTCTTAAGTTTCCCAGCCTCTCGGCTGCCTTTCGGAAGGCTCGTCTGAAAAACAGGTCCATGAAACCCATCCCAGAGGCCTGCTCTAAGGATGGCGGGGACGTCTCTGAAGATTCAGGGCAGCGCCTGGTATCTGGGAGACGTGCAGTGCCTGAGAGCCACTGTGACAAGATGGAAGAGGGGACTGAGGAAGACCCTCGGCCCCTGGATCACCGTCACCCCGGAATTCATGCAAACCAAAATCCCACACCCGTTACACCTGAGATACAGCAAACCAGGCACACACTGTCCACACACGGTGGCCAGGCAGGGTCAATGCTACCAGGATGCAGAGATCACGGGGACAGCGCAGCACGTGGGTGCCGGGGCCGCTGAGACTGGTACGCAAAACTCCTTGGGCGGAGAGCTCTTCTATTCCTCATGGTTCTCAGCCTCCAGTCCCCACCCCCGTGGTGCACCCCACCTCAGGCCCGTTCCCTGGACCCTGACAGCCCCCCTGCACAGCCCCGACAGTCACTAGCTCCAACTGGGACAGAGAAGAGGCTGCCCCTTCTGCGTGTCCTTCGCATTATGCAATACAAACACCACCTAGACACCAAGATGCCTAGGACCGTGCTCCTTCTTTGTCTGCTTTGTGTTTTGGCCAACATGCCTAAAGGAGACTCGGATTCATACCTGGGTATTCGTCAGGGACAGGTTTTTCTTCGGAGTCTTGTGAAGGATTCTCGGACACTTTCTCAGAAGACGCAGATTCCCTTGTCTTTGTCCTCGGTTCCGGTTCCAGTTTAGATCTACGTAAACAATTCACAATCATGTAAGTTGCTTCCACAGCAGGAGTCCGTCCTGACAACAAAGCCAGTCACATGTGTCCCCTGCACGCTCCTTCTGTGCCCTCTGCCAGAGAGCAGAGTCCATAACCAGCGGCCGGCCCAACACACCTGCAGTGGGACACTCAGCACAAGGTACCACTGTCACTGCCAGCCTGGCGAGGAAGGAGCACGCCGGCCAAAGCTCCCGGGGGAACAAGTGCAGTTAGCAGGCGAAGAAAAGAATGCACAAACCTGCCCCACGACCGACACCACACTCAACACGTGTGTGGCGAGAGCTGACTGTTCAGTCCAGGAAGCTGGTTGTTTCACACCATTGCAAAAGTGTTACTAAATACATAGACACACGCGTGTGCGTGCACCCATTATGTAGTATGTATAAGTAATAAATCAGAAAAGTTAACCATTAAAGCACAAGTCTTAAATATCCACCGGATGGAAGCGACTGGTCTCAGGAACCAAGACCTCTGTACTTGGCGTCTGCCTCGGGGCCCCTCCTGTGGCCGCACGGCCTCCTGCCTGGGGGCCAGGCTCCATCTCGCCTACTCCGAGGGGCCTTCTCTGAGCCTGCGATCCCAGGCAGGCTCCCCCAGGCCACCCTGTGCCACAGCACTTGTCCTCACAGCGGAGTTCCCTTGCTTACTGCCTGCCTCACGCCCCAGGAGTGCGTGCTCTCAGAGCAGGGGCCTGGGGCGTAAGCCGTGGTGGCTCCATGGCCCAAGGTCCCGGATGAGTGCCTGCATTTCAGTGTTTAAGAAATACAGGTTGTGGGCGCCGGGGTGGCTTAGTTGGCTGAGCATCTTACTTTGGCTCAGGTCATGGTCTTGTGGTTCACTGGTTCGAGCCCCACATCGGGCTCACTGCTGTCAGCGTGGAGCCTGCTTCAGATCCTCTGTCCCCCTCTCACTCTGCCCCTACCTCACTCATGCACTCTCTCTCAAAAATAAACATTAAAAAAAAAAAAAAAAGGAAATACGGTTTGGATGAATGGATACCTTACAAGGGTCAGTAATTAGCCGATAAGAGAAAAAAACTTATTGACTATGAAAACAACAAGCCTTGTAATAGCTTCACTGGGAGCTACAGGGCACGATGACAATCACAGGCAGACTGCTAGAAAGATCTACGATGAGTTCTGTATTACTAGCCAGAAAGTGTATAAATAAAAAGAACACTGTAAATACATGTAAGGATGATCCTGTTAATGCCGGCTAACATCTGCCGCGGGCTTATTACGTATCGGGCATTTTTCTAAGTATGCTATATGGACGCGCTTCCTGAATGCCGTACGTCCCTGTAAGGTAGGTAATGCTATTAATGAGCCCTTTACAGAGGAGGAAACCGAGGTCTACGGAAGTTAGGAAACTCTCCCAGGTCACAGTCAGTAAATGGCTGGGCCAGAGCATGACCTCAGGGGAACTTACCTCCACGGCCTCGCTCTGAACAACTCCATGAAGGGAAGATTCCACCCAACAGGACCCATGAGAAGGACTTGTGATCAAATGAATCTGGGAAAGCTGGGTCAAAGCCAGACGGGTATTTTACTCTACACATTTTCAGAGCCTTTAACCTTCTAATATATATTTTGAATTTCCAAAAAGGAAGTCTTTTCCAAATAACCTGGCTACAGAGACCATTTTCATGGAGTTTTTGGAAAAGACAAGTGTTCTGAGAAAGGCTGCTTAGGAAATGTTCTTCTACAACATTCATAAAAGAATTTTCAGAAATCACAATAGTATCAACCTTCCTAAATGTCCAGTTCCTGTGGCTGGGAAGCAAATTACTCCAAAGCTTAGTGCCTTGAAACCACACTAATCATCTGCCATCCATCAGCATTTCTGGGGCCAGAGATTTGGGAGTGGCTCGGCAGGGCAGTTCTGACTCCCAGTCCTTTGTGGGGGCGCAGCTGGACGGCAGCTGGGGCTGCGTGTTACCCGAAGGCTTGACGGAGGCTGGAGGGTTCACCTCCGAGGAGGCTCCCTCCCACAGCTCCACTGCAGGTGGGTGCCGGCCAAGAGCCTCGTCTCCCTGTCAGGGGGCCGGGTTAGTGTCCCTCGAGGTCACACCATCATTTCTGTCCTACACTGCAGCCCAGGCAGTGACAACGGTCCACTCAGGCTCAAGGAGAGGGAGCACAGACCTCACATCTCCCTCTCTCCATCCCTCTTGATGGAGCAGTGGCAAAATCGATTTTAATAAGACCACGTGGGAGGGGATATGTTTGGATGCAGCCATCTTTGGAAAATACATCTGCTACTCTAAGTACTCTAACTACGCACAGAGACATAGTTATAAGGACATTCATCACGGCACTACTTATAATAACAAAACAATGGCCTACAGTTCATCAAAAAGTGCCAGGTTTACAGTGAGAAGATTCAGAGAGAAAAGACCCCATTTACAACAGCCAAAACAATAGATAAACAACTAACAATGACAATATCACAGCATAACCTTAACGAGAAAAGCCTAAAACCCATGTGTGAAAAACTAAAAGATGTCCTTCAAAGATATAAAAATATCCTATAACAAATGGGAAGAGATATCATGTTCTTGGATAGGAAAAAGAAATATCATAAAGATGTCAGTTCTCGTGGAATTTAAGAAACAAAACAGATGAACATGGGTGATGGGAAAGAGAGAGGCGAACCATAAAACAGACTCTGAACTATGGAGAACAAACTGAGGGTAGCTGTAATGGAGGTGGGGGAGGACGGCGGGGGGATGGGTTAAATAGGTGATGGGGATTAAGGAACACACTTCTGATGAGCACCAGATGTTATATGCAAGTGATGAATCACGATATTCTACGCCTGAAACCATTATGACACCATATGTTAACTGGAATTTACTTAATGTTTATTTGGGGGGGAAGGGGGGAGAGAGAGAGAAGAGAGAGAATCCCAAGCAGGCTCCGCGTTGTCAGTGCAGAACCCAAAACAGGGCTTGATAACTAACTGGAATTTAAATAAAAACTTCAAACAACCACAAATGAATCAATAACAAATAAATTTATTTTAGCCATTTAAAAAAGATGTCAGTTCTCCCTAAATTAATTTATAAATGTAAGCAGACTGATCCCAATAAATGTATCAGCAGATTCCCCTCCCCCATCTTGAAGCCAGACCAAATCAATTATGAAACTCACTTGGAAACATGCAAGGATGTTAGAAAAAGACGTAAATAAATATCAAACTGTACTTAGTGACAGACCTGCTGGAGAACTGAGGTGCACTGATGCTCACAACTCACTCTGAAATACGTAAACAAGGTAGGAGGACTAAGCGCCGTGGGGAAGGACAGATGAGCGAAAGGAGCATGTGCAGTAAAAGGTAAACAGTAAGATTTACGTGGCAGGCAGGTGGTGGTCACTGTAAACTCAGCTGTGCTGTAGACGTGAGAATATTTCTAAGAAAACACGCCCAGGAAAACCCTACGCGAGAGAGCGTGGTATCAGGGCACGGAAAGGCTGACAGACCACAGACAGAAAATGACAGAAAATGCGGAGACTCGAGTGTATACAGACATTTAGCACACTGTACAGGCTTAGTGAGGGGGCTAAAAGATGAAAGTTTCCTCACTTTGCACACCAAGATAAAGTCCAAACGCGCAGGTGACACAGATGTATTAACAAACAGTACACAAGAGAGAAACACACGGGTGAATGCTTCTCTAAGCTAGGTGGAGAAAAACCTCACTATGACTCAAAATCCAGAACAAGAAGGGAAAAAATGATGAATTTAACTACAAAAAATTTTTTTAATATATCTGTGGTAAACACACAGGGGACTCCCTGTACTTTTGGCTCAATGTTGCTATGAACCTAAAACTGCTCCACTATTTAAAAGACGAAAAACCGACATACGTTAAAGAAAAAAAAAAAAAGGAAAAAGAAAACAACTCAAATACATTAGGCAAGAGTTCACAGAGAAACAAAAGCAAATGCCTGCTGAAAACATGAAAAGATGCTTGATCTCACTCAAAAGCAGATAACGCGTATGGTGCCTGGGTGGCTCCGTTGGTTAAGCGTCTAACTCTTGATTTGGGCTCAGATCATGATCTCGTGCTTGTGGGATCAAGCCCCGAGTTGGGCTCTGTGCTAAGTGTGGCGCCTGCTTAAGATTCACTCTCTCTCTCTCTCTCTCTCTCTTTCTCTTTCTCTCTCCCTCCCTCTGCCCCTCCCCACTCACATTCACGTGCACACTCTCCCAAAAAAATGTATTAAATATATTAAAATTTAAATATAGCATTAAAATATATTAAAAACATATTTAAAAATGGTAATGAATATTTAACAACAACACTAAGACATCATTTCTTGCTTTGGAAGACTGGCAAAAAAAATCACAAGACTCGTGGGTTGGTTGGTCAGTTTGTGGAGAAGGAAACACTTTCATACACTGATGGGTGTAAATGTCAAATGGTGTCAAGGTCCACGGAGGGAAATGTGGTAACATCCAGCAATGGTCTGTGCTGGGGCACCTGGGCAGCTCAGCGGGCTGACTTCAGCTCAGGTCATGATCTTGCAGTTCATGAGTTTGGGCCCCACATGGGCTCGCTGCTATCAGCGCAGGGCCCACTTCCAATCCTCTCCCCACCCCCCCGTCTCTGCCCCTCCCCTGCTCACAGTCTCTCTCAAATCTAAATATTAAAAAAAAAAAAAATTACACACCTACTACTCTCTAATGCAACAATCTTACTTCTGTGAATCTATCCCAAAGATACCACAACAATGTAAGGCCATTCCCTACAACAATTGTGTAATGCAGCTGTAAGACACCCAAAGCCTGGAAAGAATCCGTGTGCCCATCGCTGGGGCCCTGGCTGCATAAACTCGGGGGAACTACACTGCTGTGGAAAGACGTCCTGGATATGGGTGCACGCACTGCTGAGAACAAAGCAAGCAAGAGAAAGAACTGTGCGTGTGGAAGAGAACGTCCTCCGTCTGCTAAGACGCTGACAAAAAACCAACAGCTCACGTCATATTTTGTGGTGAAAGACTCAATGTTTCTCCCTAAAATGAGGGAAAAGGTCAGGATACAGTAGAGAACAACAGTGGAGAGAGAACAATTACAAAGTTGATGAGCTTCTGGCACGGAAACCTAGCAGAGACATTACAAGAAGGGTGAACTGGACAAATGCCTTCACGAACGTAAATGTAAATCTTCTTAACAAAACATAAACAAACTGAATTTAATAATATATAAACACAATAGTGCATCATGACCATGGAGGTTTATCCCAGGAATGCAAAGTCGGTTTCACATTTTGAAATCAATGAATACAATACACGACATTAAAAGAAAAAAAAGAAAACCACATCATCATCATCAAATGCAGAAAAAGCATTTGAAAAATTCAAGATCCCTTCCAGAGAAAAACATTTCACCAACTAGGACTAGAAGGTGTGCAGGAAAAGGCTGACTCAGCAGCTTTGGGGAGTCCCAACTCTGCCCCTTACAAAGAAACTGGCTCTGGACCATTCCTGGAAGGAAACCTCCACGCTCCCGGAATATCCCGCCTGATGAAGAGTGTTTTGTATACGCGGAGCCTTGGACCACCCCAGGGAGTTTATGCTAACAACGTGATCTATGGTGGGGGCCTTGGACCGGACTGTGCGGATCTGACCTCTGCAGGGACTGGAGACGGAGTAACTAAGGTCAGCTATTTGGGTGCTCTGTGCCTCCATGACTGACTCCCAGGGAAAACCCTGCATGCCAAGGCTCCAGTGAGCTTCCCTGGTTGACAGTCGTCCGTACGCATCACCAGACATCACACATCTCCGTTGCCGGGAGAATTAGGTGCGGTCGATAGCGTTTCCCTGGGGGAGGACGGCTGGCAGCTTGCATCTGGGTTTCCCCGGGACTTTGTCTTCCAGGCCTTTCACTCAGCCTTGCTGCTTTTAATCTGCACCTTTAACCATGAGTACAGCAGGCTTTCTAGGAGTCCTTCTAGCAAATCACTGAACCAGAGGGTAGTCTTGGGAACCCTTGACAAAGAAGGGAATGTCCTTAACCTGACAAAGATAGCTGCAGAATACCTACAGCTAACATCGTACTAAATCCTTGCCCCTTAAACAGACAAGGCAAGGATGTCCATTCTCACGAACTATGAGATCATGACCTGAGCCAAAATCAGGAGTCGGATGCTGACCTACTGAGCCCCCCAGGCGCCCCCCAGTTCCAACTACTTCTATTCAACATGGTGGTGTACTTTCTCCTGGCTTATATGTAAACGCTTAGCACACTGTACAGCAAATACTAAGAGCTGCACAAACTGGCTACTCCGACTACTGCTGTTGTGACTGTATAGAGAGAAGAGGCAGAGTGGTTTTATGAAGACAACTTCTTGTGAAATCCTAAAGCTCTACACATTTCTTATTTTAGCAAGGTGCAGACCAATGGGGACGGAAGAAACAAGCAGACACAATCCATCAACGATTTTAAAACTTCAGGGGGAGGGGCCACACTGCTGTCATCTGTGCAAGGGACCCAGAGCGGCCTTCCGACTGCTGGCCCAACCAGGGCTGGTCTTTGAGGTTGGTCGGTATTATGCGGGAAGCGAGGGGATGATTAAGGAGTCTTGACAGATCAGCAGGGGAGAGGGCAGGGGGTGGAGGTGGGGAGTGGCCGCATGCTGCTTGAGAGACAGGCGGCCTCCTCCTCGGCCATTTGCTCAGCAGCGCCACGCTGCAGCCCTTCTAAGAAAACCCTCTAGGCTGACAGGGTCCACAAATCCCATGACGGTCAGAGCCACTGTCCTTACCACCGTCTGGCTGGCTGAGAAAGATGCACTTAGAAATGGGGTTTGGAGAGGAGTGTGAGCTTGAATTCTAGCCTGCCACTTACTTGCAGTGTGACCATTTCTTTGAGTTTTGCTCATCTGCAAGATGGAGAAGACAGCACCTTCTCCAAGTGTTCTTGCCGAGCCTGAGTGAGATCACCCGCGAGGCCATACCCAGCAGGGAGACTGGCTCACGGTCGATACTCTCCTGGCTAGTCTTCCAAATGCCGGGCCTCAGCTGCCTTATCTGTAAAGCTTTCAGTAGCTTTCGTTCCAACCCAACGAAATAGACTTCACCCTGGCTCCCCTCCTCACTTCTGTGAAGGTGAGAATCCTGGCTTCCAGAAGCCTTCCAGTAACATCGCAACTCAAAGCTGTTGCAAAGACTAAATAAAACAGTAGATGAAAAAAGTACCATGTAAAATGTAAGTCCTTTATAAATTCTTTCAACTGACAATTCCGAGCGTAGAAATTATTGGGGGCCTCACAGGGCAGTCGCTTGGGCACATGCTTGAGAGAGGACTGACATTTTGCCAAGCACAGAAGGGCAGAAAGGGTATGGTAGGCCCAGGGAAGCCAGCACTGGGACCTCTGGGTCACAGGATGGTCCTGTACCCTGGAGAACTATCTGGCTATTTTAATAAAGATTTCTTTTATACTCCCACAGGCCATGGGTGAGAGTCCCAGCTGCTGCACACCCATCCCCCCAACACCTGTCACTTGTATTTTAGCCATAATAAATGTGACATGATATCTTGTGGATTTTATTTTGTTGTGAAACAATCACATGCAAAACATCTTGAGCACAAGAACCCTTTCTCCTGAACCATCAGATAGTAAGTTGCCAACCTGATGCCCTTTCCCCTCGGAGTATTTTAGGATTTCCCGAAAAAAAGAGCATTCTTTGATACAACCAGAATACAACCATCAAAATCAGGAATTTCACATCGACACGCTACTTCCAACCTTTCCCTGGGCCCCCTTCTAACCGGCCTAGCTGTCTCGCAGCCATCCTTTACAAGGAAAGGATCCAGTTCAGAATCACACAGGGCATCGAGTGGTTATTTTTCATTAGGCTCCTCTGGTTTAAACAGTTCTTCAGTCTTTCCCTGAGTTTCACGACCTTGAGACACAATAATATGCCAGTTATCCTCTAAGAAACCCCTCAGCTCGAGTTTGTCTGATGTTCCCCACGGTTGGATACGGATCACGCATCTTCGGCATAAAGAGTGATACTCCATCTACGTTCTTCCCAATGCTCCCTAGCGGGTGGTCCGGATTTCCCTTCCATCACTTGGTTAAGGCGGTGGCTGCCAGGCTTCCCCAGTGCAAAGTGACTCTTTCCCCCTAAACTCTAAGTGCTGGGGGCAGGAGTGCTTGGATGCGATATAATCATCAATGTCAAACCTTCAACGTACTCACTTACCGAGTCCTATCCCGACGGACGCATGATGTCCTATTTTATTCAGTGGGTTATCATCTGCTATTATCATTTATCTGATGCTCAAATGGTCCCTAATTTGGCCAGTGGAAGCCCCTTCAAACTGTCCTTTTGCCGTGTCCCCATCGCCCTCGGAGCCCTTCCTTGCCGCCTGCTACGACAAAGCTTGCAGGCCCACGTGCACCCCTACACACACACTCATTTACAACCCTATTTATTTCTGCCTCTGTCTGTGCAGACTGCAAACCACGAGTTCACACCAGTACCTTTCATTCCAGTCTAACATCACAGGGTTCACTCTGGCTTTTTCTCTTTCACTTCCCTGAATGTACGAGAGCAGACTTCCATCACCCTCATGTACTAACTTACTTGACCTATCCCTGTTATGTAACCACTGTCGTCTCCACTGCCACTCTTCACCCACAAGGGCGCATCCCCCTCCCCCAGCCCCACTCAGGCTCAGGACTTGACCTGCTCTGGGAAGCTGTGGCCCCCACCACTGCACCCGCCCACCTGACTCTGCCCCACCCCAAGGCTGTTGGACTGAATTGTTTAGGAAGAAGGGCTTAACTGACTTTTAAATAAATAAATTAATGTCTGTAATCCTTTGTGTCCAGAGTATGCTAATGGGCCAGTTTTCAATTTAAAATGAATAAAAGATTACAATGCAGTAGACAAAGCTGAGAGCTTTTTTTTTTTTGACAGTGATAAAAACAGATCTCATTATACACAGAATGTCTATTGCAATCCTCAGAGAAATTACAAATTAACTAGTTGAAGGCATTTTGAAAAAAGCAATTTTTAAAAAGTCATCAGACTGATCAGTTTATACCCCATGATTTATTTAAATTGATTTCTCTAACTGAAGGCTGCGCATTTCCTAACTGCAATCAACACGGTTTCCACCTGGCCAACATCTGTTTCCAGGTCCCTTATTGAAAATCTTGGGATTCTATTTAAAATCTGAGAAAAACAGGGGCCCCTGGGTGGCTTAGTCATTTGAGCATCTGACTCTTGATTTCAGCTCAGGCCGTGAACCTAGGGTCATGGGACTGAGCCCTGCGTTGGGCTCCGCGCTGAGCCTACTTGAGATTCCCTCTCTTTGTCTCTCTCTCCCTCCCTTCCTCCCTCCCTCTGCACCCTCTATCCCGCTCATGCTCTCTCTCTTTCTCAAAAAAAGAAAAAAAAAAAAAAAGAAAATGAAAAATTAAGAGCAGAAAGAGGGAGAGAAACAGATTTTTCAGTTTTGAAACAAGAACACATGTGGAAGAAATTCTTCGCCTCTTACAAAAGTTAGAGAAAGGTGATTAATATTCCAGAGTTAAGCATGGCTCTTATACTTCTTTGCCCCTGACAAAGGCTCTAGGTAGAAAAATGATATTTTTGGTATAGTGCCATCATTTCAAACGTGGCTTTCAGACTAAGGTGTCTACTCGGGCAGAGGCCCCGTGCGCTCCCACAGCAGGAAACCTCATACCACCTTGAGGAAGCCATCTCCACCCCACACGGATGTTCACGGGGCATCAAGCCAGTGCCACACAGAGTGTGGTCCACAGACCGGTACCAGGCTCCGAGCTGTTTGTTACTGGTCTGCTACAAGACGTGGACGAAAACCCAGACTAAACGTACAGAAACATCTACAGCGATGTGACCTTGCCGTTTCGTCAGAAACACATGCTGCGGCCAGGGTGCACAGAGCAGTTCAGCTCAAACTCTGGTGGGAGGGTCGCCTGCGGCCCAAGCTGTGAACCTGACCTGCGCGGTGGAATTCGCCTCGATCCACGATGGACAGCAAGGAACAAACAACAACAAAAACGTGGTCCTTCGCCTCAGAAAGCCTGTTGTAAGCCAGGGGTCAGCACGCTTTTTCTGTAAAGGGCCAGATGGTGAGTGTTTTAGGCTTTGTGGAACATACATGATCTCTATCTCGTATTCGTTTTTTCTCTTGCTGTACAGTTGCTAGAGGAATGGAAGAAACCAGTCACATTTAACAAGGGTGCGACCCTTCTAAGAAAACAGTCATAGAGAGGGAGCTGCAGAAAGGTCAGCAGAGACTACTTCTGGCCAAATAAGCGCCCTTTGGGGCACCTGGGTGGCTCAGCTGGTTAAGCGGCCAACTTCGGCTCAGGTCACGATCTCATGGTTCGTGGGTTCGAGCCCCACGTCGGGTTCTGTGCTGACAGCTCAGAGCCTGGAGCCTGTTTCAGGTTCTCTGTCTCCCTCTCTCTCTGCCCCTCCCCCACCCGTGCTCTGTTTCTGTCTCAAAAATAAACTATAAAGAAATTATAAAAAAAACAAATAAGCGCCCTTTGATAGGAGAGATTAGTGCGGTATCACCACTGTGTGAAAAAAACACCAGCACAGAGTATCTTCTATCCCATATACAATGACAGATTGAAAATAAACAGTCCCTTAACTAACAAATACGCTTTACTTTTGCCAAGAACAAAAGAAACACGATAGCAGCAACACTGCCATAAAATGAGCACTTGGGTTTTTCAAATCCATTTTATGAGAATGATTTTTATCAATAACCGTCACCAATCAAAACAAAATAATAAAAAAGCAAAGAACCCACAAATCCGACTTGACGATGAAAACCCTCACAGTCAACTTCTCTTCAGGCACCCTGTCCCTCCCTCCCTCACGAGCCTTAGTGAGAGGCCCCCCAGCCAGGACAGGCATCATGCCGCGTACCGGGCTCAGGTGGCGCAACAGCTCTCTGAGAGTATATGTGTTACACCGACCATGACGATGAGCAGGGGACCCACACAGCACAGAGCCACCGCCACGGCCTGTGGGAGCCAGGAAGTCTCTGGAGCAAGCAACATCCTAACTGGGGCTGGAAGGATACATGGGAGTTTGCTTGCCAGAGGACTGACGGGAAGAGGGGCAGAAAATGTAGGTTACGTGAAGGGCATTCTGGGTGGAGGAATCAGCAAGGATTGAAGGCACGAGGCCTCTTCGGCACACAAAGGGAGTCATGTGCGGTCAGAGCAGAAATCCACGGGGCCCAACTAAGAGGCAAAGGCTGTTGTCCGATCGTGGGCCTTGAATGCCATACTACAAAGCTCAGCTTTGGTAAGACACGGGAGGCAAGGGAGTGGTAAAATTATCTGCATGTTTTAGGCAGATGTCTTCTGGGACAAGGGGAGGAAAGAACTAGAAGGAGGCTGGACTACATCATGAGGGTCACAGAGTTACTTCCCGAAAGGTCTTTTGCTCAAAGTAATTGGCACAGGGCAGCTATCTGGCAGGAGACAAGGCTGTACTTGACTGTGGAAATGAGAACAACTCCCATCTGACTGATGTTAATTTGTCAAAACCTCCGCTGAG
Source organism: Cryptoprocta ferox (assembly GCA_028646485.1). NCBI lineage: Eukaryota > Metazoa > Chordata > Mammalia > Carnivora > Eupleridae > Cryptoprocta > Cryptoprocta ferox. Next base: position 185,844,492 of record CM053567.1, read on the forward strand.
AACCAAGAACTGAGGCGGTGGCAGCAAGAGCCCGTTCTCGCTTTACTCGGGGTGCCTGTTAGGTCTCTTGCGCGAGGGTGCACGGCAGGTGGGTGGGAGGCACAGTGGCCGCCACCCTGAGCGGATGGGAAGTCACCGGATGGGAAGTCACCGGGTGGGAAGTCACCGGTGGCCAGAGCCCCCACCCTTCTCCCTCGGGGCACCCCTCCTCCCTCACTCCTCCCCAAGCCTGGACTGCCTGCTTTCTCTGCCATCGCTTTCTGGGACCCGACACAAAGCCTGTTGTCTGAGAAACGGGCCCGTTACCCCGGCGCTCAATCTGGCTTCAGCTGCGGGACGCAGGGCAACTCACCCAGCTTCCCTGGGCCTCCACCTCCTCGATGAGACCAGATGCTAATGCTCATTATTAACATGGTAGCTGTTCATTTGAGGGTCTGTTCATTTGACCCTGTTCATTTGAGGGTCAAATGAAATAGACGGACAGGCTGGTAGAGACATGGTGAGCGCTCCATGTAGGCGGCGATCCGCCCGCACGCACGCACAGGGCGCTCACCGCCGGCACATTCCCTATGCACATCAACGCATTTGGCTCTCACAGCCCGACAACCCGGGTACTTTGAATTTTCCTACTTTATGAGTGAGGGAACGAAGGCCAGAGAAGTCAAGCGATCGTCCCAAAGTCACACAGCTGGCGAGGGCAGAGGGGCTGGGGGCACGATGCTGTGCTCAATAGCGCCGGTTCCCCTTCTGAACTTGCTCCTTAGTTATGAGCTATCCTGATTCAATTGGCTAAGTTTTCACGTTTCCATAGCAACCCAGCCCACTCTTGGCTCCCTGAGGGCACAGACCATCTCTTGCTCTCTCGCCGCCTGGTGTGGTAAGAAAAGTACTTCTCTGCTGACAGGTACCGTGGCCCCCACAAATGACGCCACTTGTCAGCGTCTGCAACTCAAATCTGCCTCGCCAGCGTGCAGACGGGTATCCAAGCAGGCCCGACGCTGCGCTCCTTGGAAAGGCCTGTGCGCAGGCTCAGCCCTGGGCTGGCGTCTGGGAACTGCGACTTTGGGAGGGTTCCCGCAACCCTAGCTGCTAAGAGAGTGTGTGCTTGAGCCGTGTGCACACAGCGTGGTGTGTGCGGAACACCGGCTTTCCTTCCGGGAGTCTGGAATTCCGGTGCGTGCCTGTGGAAGGTGCCTTGGTGACCCAGTAACATCCCCGGCCAGTGAGCTTCTACCGAGCTTCCCCAGTGGACATTCCACACACCGTGTGACTCCACTGGAGGGGACTCTTGGAAGCCCGCTCCCGCTCTCCTCTGCCCTCTGCCTGGGTGCCCTTCCCTTTGCCGTCTGCCCCGCGCCCTGTCGCCGTAGCAGATCTCAGCCTGAGTCCCGCGGGTCCTGCTAGCGCGCCACCGAACCGGGGCCGCTGCTGGGGGTCTTGACACCATCAGAATTAAGAAAAGCTGCCCCCAAACAGTACATACTCTTACCTTCTGAAAGAACACCTCAAATCTCTTCAAGGCCAGTCAGAAGTGGTCAAGAGCTGACGCCCGCACCCATGCTTCTCGCTCATTTAAGAATCCTGTCTCAGGCCGGACAGCTGCACGGGAAGGGGTTTCAGGTCCCTGTGCTCTAGGAGCCGGCACACACTCCTCCGGGGAGGACGGGTCGGGGGGACAGACATGGCCACGGGAGACACTGACGTCTGGCTCAGCTGTTTCCGGGCTGTGTGGCCTTGGGCAAGTCATCTAACCTGCTGGGGCTTTAATGTCCTCGCCTGCAAAAGGGGTTCGTAACAGCACTGGACACTGAGTGTGTGGCCTGTTGGAAGGGAGTTGCGTGCCGCAGGCGGCCTGGGGAAGGCCTCACCTGCTTCGAAGAAAGAGGTGAGATGGCTAAAACTGCGCCAGCCTCACAGCGTGATCAACACACGACGGGCGTGAGCATGAATTCTGGACCCGCACATAGCTGGGCTCGCACCGCCACTAGGCCACCTCCCGAGCCACCCAGCCTCCCCAGCATCAGCCACACCCCCATCTGGAAAATGAGGATAACGACAGGACCTGCCCCACAAGGCAGCCTCGAGCTACCCAAGAAGCTGGTACCGTGCCTGGCACACAGTCAGGGCTCAGTAATGACTGGCTGTGGCATTTTCTGAAGACACCCAAGCACTGCCCACCGCGAGGCACAAGGACTCTACAAGTGTTCGTGTGTGAGGAGCACGACAAAGACAATACTCACAGTCTCTTCTTATCCATCACTTGTTTAGCCCGGACGGCTCTCTGTTCCGAGTAAAGTTTACATACTCCTGTTGTAGGGGAAACACCAGAACAGAGACCGTTTAAACCCGCTTCCCAGGCAAAGGTGTCCGTAAGTATAATGAGACACTACAGTCTATAGCTGGCACAGCTGAATTTTGCATCATGTCTATATGGAAACGCCATATTCGACTTTTAAGATAAAATGAAATACTTTTCAGGTAATCTTCAATGAAATCCAGAACAGCACTCCGGTGCTCCTTCACTTGCTGGGAGTGGATCTCCTTGTGGGCTGGAACAGAAAAGGACAACAGTCAGGTCTCTGGACTCAATTACACTGAAGAACAATTCATCAGCTTCCTCAGAGCCATTTCTCTATTGAAAGTATTTTTAAAAACACAGCGATAAAACAAGCCTCATGTCAAATGACACTGCATTTTTAAAAGAGTAAGATTTATTGGGCTTCACAAGAGTAAAAGATTAAACCCCTAGAAAAACTACAAAGAATTGATGGTTTATTACAGCGCGCAGGGATGGGATTCGAGGCTCACTTCTTGAGAGCTGACCCTGCGTGTTATTAGCAGCATCCACTGCTCAAGCTGACCTTCAAGGAACATGTTTAAATCAAACTCAAGCCACACACCACCCCGGCCTGTCGGCACTGCTTTCCAGCTTGGAACGCTCCGTGCTCCCCCTCAGCCAATCACGTCCCAAGTGCCCCTCAGACACGGAGTTACGCCTTCCTTCCCAAGGAAACCTTCCTGGACTGTCTCAGCCACAGGGTGCAGTCCTTCTGCAACTATCACGTCGTCTTCCAGTGCACGCCATCCATCCTGGTAGGACAGCTCGCATTCACGGAGTGCCCGGGCGCCCACGGCAGGCAGGCCTTGACAGTCCTCTGCGTGTATTACTGCTAACGCAAAAGGCAGTCTGGATGTCTATCTTACACACAGAAACTGACACGGTTCGGCCAGCAAAAAGCCCAAGCTCACATGGCTTGGTACTTACTTGCTGGTTTTATTCACAATCATGTAGTTTCTAGGTTATTTCAAATGAATGGACAGGCCCTCAAGGGGAGGGGACAGGAATCACGTGTTCGCCGTAGGGCTGCGTAACCTGAGAGTCCCCTGAGGGATACAGCGGTTCCAGGAGACAGCGTGTTTGTGTGTCTCTCTGGCAAGAATGTCCAAAGCTTTCCTCAGACTCTGAGTGGCCTGTCAGGGCTGTGATGGAAGTTTCCCAAATATAAGTCAGTGTCAAGAACACAGCAGTATCTACCCACTCTGAACTCTGTGCTATTTAATGCAATCAGTATCTAAGCACACTAAGAAAGAATGCAGGAAGATACACGATTTGGGAGGCCATCTCACTGCCTCAATAGGAGTGAGACCCTCAGCGGAAGTAAGTGACTAGTAACCCAAGTGCCAGCTACGGCTCTAAGCATGTGCTGAATCCACCTGAATTCTCACAACAACCCGAAGAGATGCATGCTGGCATCGTCTCTGTTTTATAGACGAAGAAACTGAGGCCAAGGCAGTTAAGTGACTTGCCAAAGCCATCTGGGCAGAAGGTGGGGGGGCTGGGGTGGGCACATCAGCCCCAGGGCTCCTCGGCCCTCCCTTCAGCACGACACTTGGATCCCGAAGTCTAAACTACAGCCAGAGCGCTGAGATGACTCTCTTCCATCCTTATCCACACGCCCCGACCACAGTCCCCTAAACGCCACCCACAACACAGGCACATGCACACCATCCGTCCGCTGCGCCCCGGCGCCCTTTGGAAACGTTTGGTTGTGCATGGAGCAGTCCTTCCTACCCCCTCCCTGACCCATGTGCAACCCGGACGATGGCCTCTGCCGCACTTTTAACAGCTGTTAACGCACTGATCAAGAACAGAAAAATTTTACAGTTCCCAAACCCAGATCTGAGCAGGGACACAGGAGAGAACGTCAGCCAGTGTGCACACGAGCCCTGTGCCGTCCGAGGCGCGCCGGCGGCTCCGAACACCTCACCTTGTGTTCGCAGTTGCTGAATCGCTTCGGAGCAGGTCCTCATGAATGTCTGAGCGTCCTGGTCTATCTGGTCTCGCTCTGGGTCTGTCATCCTCCCGTACTCAGACGTGATATGGCTGAAAAACGAGGAAAGAAGGTGGGCGGGTGGGGGGGAAGAGGACAAAATGTTAAAGCAGCAGCAAATGGTCGCCGATGCCGTGCGGATGGGGCAGGGAAGGAAGAGAGAGCTCCCTGAGGACGTGCTGTGCACGCTGAGACTGGAGGAGGGAAGAGGAACGGGCCAGGCTGTGGGGTGAGAGAAGGCGCTGAGAGTGGGGCCAGCGCAGATGAAGGCCGTTAGGTAGAAAAGCTTCCTGTAGGGGCCCAAGTGCAGCCGCCAGGCGGCCGGGGCGAGGCGAGCAGGGACAGGGGTCAGGCCGGAGCACACAGGCCTCAGCAAGGACGTGGGCTCTGACAAAGAACCACGGGGCGGCCACCGAAGGCCCAGCCATCACACAAGGGCAGAACTCAAGACGCATTCGGAGTGCCCTGGGTGCCACAACGTGCGGAGGCCCTGGAGACACGTGTGACAAGTTGTGCCAGGCAGCCATTTCTTCCATGGTGACAAGCAGTCTTGTAAGCTCACAATAAAAGAGCTTTGGGAAACAGTTCATTCCCCCTGAGACTAAGTTAAAAAACCCAAATGTTACTGAGCTAGCAAGGGCGCTCATCTGCAATAAGGCAGCACCCGGAGGCTCAGAATATTGTAACGATAGTACCTTGCTCACCTCCTAAGAGCGGGGTGGGCGCAGCAGCATTATTATTAACACTCTGGACATTATGACTGAATTCAGAACCACAAACTATCAGGTCGAAAGGCACCTCAGATAATGTACAGACTCCACTCATTCATTCCCACCTGCTGGCCTGCCAGCCACTCATCCCCACTGCGAAGAAAATACAAAGTCCCGATCGCCCCGACCTGATAGGCGACCTGCTTCCTGACACTCACCCTCCTGCCCTGCACCCCAACTACACCGGCTGCTTTGTTGCCCCCAATCAACCACGCATGCTCCCGCCCCCGCCGCAGCCTGCAACGTGTTCCGGCAGATGCTCTTCCCACAGCCGTCCACACGCTTCCTCCTCATTGGGATCTCCAATCACAGCCAGCTTGTCTGACCGTCCCCTGCGCTCGCCCCCAGCACTGGCCACCATCGCTGATTCTTAGTGCCTGTGCTGGTTATTACGTTGCTGCCTCTGAGCTCCAAAGTCACCTTCTACTCTGCTTTGTGACACGGGCTGGGACACTCCAGACCGTACTGCTACTCCACAACCACCCACTCCTCACCCGGCTTCATCTTCCTTACAGCACTTCCTACTCCCTGAAGCAGTAATGTCATCTCCTCCCAGGAGAACGGACACTTCATGAAAGCAAGGATTTGAACTTTTTCCCTTCTGTTTCCCCAAGACCTAAAATGGTATCCAGCACACAGTACGTGTGCTAACATTAGCTGAACACTTAGCTTGCACCAGACACGACTCGCAATGCCTCAATTGCCAAGTGTTTTATTTACTTATTTAATCCTTGCGATTCATCCATTCGTTCACTTTTATACCAAACCCCAGATGCCAGCACTGCGGCAGCAGTCGGGGCTGAACAAGGTTATTTCTGACCCTCGCACAGGGCAGGCACCAGACCACAGGACTCTGACAAGGAACAAGGGGCACAAGGAACTGTGTTGGACGGTGTTGGTCTGAGAGTGGACAGTGGGACCCAAGGGGAGAGAGGTCACTTTGTGCAGGGTGGTCCCAGGCAGGCAGAGCAGGGGTGGCTCTCACAGGGGGCAGCGGGAAAGACCTTGCTACAAATCCCCAACCCACGGGTCAGGGTCAGAATAACCACACGACAGAAGGTCTACACAAGGATAATCTGAGTGTGAAGGGGAAAATGAATACACCGGGCGGTCCCCACAAACAGCATCCATGCTGCGGGCTCTCAGGGCCTCGAATCGCCGCAAGGTCAGCAAACCACATGCGCACCGTCCGTGTCTCCACAGTGAATGTAGAGCATATGCTGACCCTATTTCTCAAAGGAACATGGAAAGTATTGTGATAAATACATATTCACCTAAAACTGTACTGAGCCTGCAACAGCTGTTCTCCAGCATCGATAGGTTTCCCCCAAAATACAACCATCACACAAATACTCTGCCATCAGCTGGAGACGAGCCCTCGAGATACAGAAGTTGGGGACTGCTGGTGCAGCCACTGGGGGATGTGGTTTTGTTGTTTTTTTATTCTAGAGAGAGAATGAGCACACAGGCAGGGGACAGGGGTAGAGAGAGACAGAGAGAGAGAGAGAGAGAGAGAGCGAGAGGGAGAATCTTAAGCAGGCTCCACGCTCAGCACAGAACCTGACATGGGGCTCAACCCCACGACCCCAGGATCACGACCTGAGCTGAGATCAGGAATTAGATGCTCAACAGGCTGAGCCGCCCAGCGCTCCAGGAGGATGTTAACCAGAGGAATCTGTGGTCTGTGCGGGGCCCTCTGTGGTGGCTGGCCTGGAGGCAGATGAAAGCAGAACTGGGTGTCCTGGTCACGGTTAAGGGAAGACATGAAGAGGCCCTGGGCTGAGGCCATGTCAATGGGGAGGAGGCACAGAAGGTCCGAGAAGACTGAGTAGGTGGAGGACTGACTGGATGTGCAGGGAAATGTGGAGAAGCCCAGGGCACACAGCACAGCAGGCATGGGGGGGGGGTCAAGTTCAAGCTCTTATTTATTTTTCTGTGATATTTTACAAACAGCACCAGCTATATAATGGGCATTTGAACATATTCATCAGAAGAAATGAAGGCTTGCTGGTGACACAGCTCCACATTGAGTATCCCAATAACAAAATTATTACTGTTCTGAAAGGTTAACTATCTGGCAAATAAATTCCAAAAAACATATATTCTCATAGGATGTGTATATAGAAGTTCATCAAACTTAAATTTTATTTACTTCCTTTATGAGGTACAGAGGGGTAATTTTATTACAGACCTCAATTTACCAAAATATTTCATTCAATTAAAGGAAACCATGTTAGGTATAGGTCTGGACTAGTCTATTTATTTCAGGGAGAAAGTAGGAAGAAACTGGGAAGTTTATTCACAGGTTTAGAAATTTAAAGGAATATATATATATATATTTTAATTATTTGGTTGATCTGTAGGTTTAAAAGGGGCAAGTTCAGGGGCGCCTGGGTGGCTCAGTCGGTTGAACATCGACTTCGGCTCAGGTCATGATCTTACAGTTTGTGCATTCAAGCCCTGCATCAGGCTCTGTGCTGACAGCAAGCTCAGAGCCTGGAGCCTGTCTTAGGATTCTGTGTCTCTTTCTCTCTCTGCCCCTCCCCTGTTCATGCTCTGTCTCTCTCTGTCTCTCAAAAATAAATAAATGTAAAAAAAATTTTTTTTAAAAAAGGGGGCAAGTTCAAAATTACAAAATACCATTGGCACTCTATTACTTTAATATGTAATTAAATGCTTCCTGAGGGTACGGAAGAGAGAGAAGAGTGTAAATGATTTTATACTCTGTTTCAAAGGTTACTGAAAACGTATGGACAAGTGTTAAAGGCTACAGTCTTATTTTTGCTACAAATATTATGTAGGGGCAAGTACGGTACCCTGTCCACAGTACATGCCCAACAGACAGCATGGAATTCCCGTGTTAATGTCTGGGCTTCAGATACGAACCCAGACCCTGCTCTCAGTAAACTACATCGCGGTAGCTAATGTCTGCGGGCTTCCGGACATGCTTATATATCACAAGGGCTAACAGTTACGTATGCCTTCTGTGCACGGATATGAGTCACTGTACTAAGTGCTTCTTGAAACTCTGTGAGGTGGGTACCATTACACTTCTCATTTTACACATGAAGCAACTGAGGCACAGAGACAAGTAACTTGCCAAGGTCACACAACTAGTAATTAGCAGAGTTGGAATTTGAAAGAAGGGATCCTGGCTCTGGAGTCTAGGCTCTTAATCACCATCCAGGGGACCTCTCATGTCACAAAAGGGAAGAGACTTCAGAAGAGAGGACGCTTTTTTCCCCTAGTTGAAGGGAAGGAAGGTGATCTATGAACCAAGTCTTGAAAGGCAGGACGTGGCCACGGGGAGACCAGAGTGCACAGCCTTAGTAACAGGATGGACTCAGGAGACAGCGAGCCTGTCTGGAGAACAGTCAGCGGCTCACTGGGGCCGGGGCACAGGACAGGCAGAGCAGTGAGCTCTTGGGGGGTCTCCGGCGCTAGCTGAAGGAGTTGCATTCTGTGGCCCAGGGAAGGGCTGAGCCTCGTGATCAGTGTGGCAGTACCCCGTGAGATGGAACACAGGGGGAAGAGCAGGCAACGGGTTATCGAAGCAAGGCAGAGAATCCTGCCTTCTACATCTCTGTCTCCCCAGTGCTGTGTTAAGAGGTAGGCGCTAGTGCATTTCTGCTGGACTGAAGTTTAAGAAAGGGGCAATGGGCAGGGCGTGGGTGGTGGCAGGGACTGGGAAGGCGTGATGGAGCCGAGAGGTGAAGCTGTCGGGGACAGAAGAGATGCTGAAGGCACAGCATCATCAGATCCTGGGATCCGGCGCCCGGGGGAGCAGCAGGCATTAGCAGAAAACATAGAAGAGAGAATGAGCTGGAAATAACGGAAGAAAGAAACCGCTATTAAGGCTTGTCCTTACGATGCAGTATAAAAGGACAGAAATAATGCTCTGGAGACCAAATGTTCCATGACTGACACTTTGTTTTGAGAAAAGAAACCAGGGCAAATGGACTTTTAGAATCATCTGATGATAAATCTGAGGAGACTAAAGGAGATTTTAAGCACCAAAGGATGGCGTTCTGAAGTTCTGTGCTCTTATTTTAAGGAAAAAGGGAAAAGTCACCATGACATTCAGTATCTTGGCCACAGACTGAGGCAGGCAGGAGGCTACAAGCCGCAGCCCGACAAACCGAGAGAGCGGAACACGCGGGTGCCATCTAGACATGGCCCGGACAGACCGCCTTCACGTGACGGGCACTCAAAAAATACTTGCTTGCAAGGGTCCTGTGGGTCTGATCTGACCACCTGAACCCTAACCTCCAGAGGGCCACTCGGCAAAGTCTGGCTTTGGGAAGGAGGCCGGGTGAGGCGGAACCATCTGGAGTCAGAGCCAGAGACTGAGAATAGTTGTGGCTGATGGAGGACCAACAGTTAACTGCATGCTGTTTAGCGGAGTTTACGAACAAGTGGAAATCAGACAGACAGAGATCACAATATTGGCTTCATGGTGGGGGAGTCCCGAATGGTGCTGGGCACCACGTACGTGCCTTCCCTTGCTCCCTCACTCCCCCTGCACTCCACAAGCCGTCCTCGGGGTGAGTGAGAACTGCTTCCCGGTTTCTGAGAACGCCCCAGGCTCCCCCCACTCCTCCCAGCTCCTCGGCTGGCCCCGCAGACACCGCCTTCACTCTGCTCCCAGGGTGGGTGGCTGTCCCCCTCCCAGCTCTGCCCCACCTGACACCGGGGCAGCCCCGCAACACTCCCACTCTCCCCTGCGCCATCGGCCGTGTGCGCACAGCGCCTCGCCAGTGCTGGCACGCCGGGGACGCTACGTGCATCGGGCACCAAGAGCACTGCTTCCTGTCCACCGGATCTCTCCCAACAAACGCGGCTTCGTTTCTCTCAATTTAAACAAATGAAACCTCTCAATTCCATGTCTCCTGCGAGGCACTGCTCATTTCTCCCTTCTTTCAGGTAAAACTTCTCCAACAAGTTTGCACCCAGGTCCCCATTTTCCGGACACCGTTTCTTGACCCCACTCCAAAGAGATTTGACTCTCCTCGCTCCCGGGTCGTCCTCGTTCCCGGGGCCCCAGCGGCCCCCATGGCGGCCCGGCCCTGACCCGGTCCCACTCACACACAGACTCAAGTTTTCTTCCTCTGGCCTCCACGACACCACCCTCCTGGTTTCTTCCCACCTCACCCACGGCTCGTTTTCAGGCTTTCTGTGGACACCTCAGCCCCCTGAACACTTAAACGTGGACATTTCGTGGCTCAGTCCCTGAAATCTCTTCACCAGCCACACTGCTCGCTGGGCAAGGTGGCCGGGTCTCGTGGCTTTACGCTCACAAGTCTCCACTTCTACCTAAACCTGAACCTGAACCTCTTCTAGAACTTGAGGCACGAACATCTAACCGTCCGCTGGGCTGTGGAATTTGCGTCCTGAATGTGCCCCACCCGGAGCCCCTGCCCGCTCTCCTCAAACCTGCTCCTTGACTCGACCTTCAGGATATTTCCAGAATCTGACCTTTTGTTATCACACCCACAGCTCCGGCTCTGGTCCATGCCATGGACATCCCTCACCTGGATTTAAGTGGAGCCTCCTCGTGGGTCTGCTGCTCCAGCCTCTGCTATCACCCCAGCCATAGTGATCCCGTTACAAAGTGAGTCGTGTCCTATCACCCGTCCTTACGAGGCCTTCCAGTGCCTTCCCACCTGAGAACAGAAGCCAAGGTCCATGCAAAAGCTACAAGATCCTTACGATGACCTGCAAGATCTGGCTCCTGCGGTCTCTCTGAGCTTTTCCTCCCTAGGCCCCAACCCTCCTGCCCTGTCACACCAGCCCCCTTACTGCTCCTGCAACATTCCAGACACGCTCCTACATCAGGATCTTTATACCTGCTGGCTGCCCTCTTCTGGAATGTTCTTTCCCCAGACGTTTACATAAACTGATTCCTTCTTTTAGGTGTTTACTGAATGCCCCCCCTTACTAAGGCCTGCCTTGACCTACGTTTATCAGACTGTATCCTTTCTGACTCCCTCCTCCCTCCTCCGGAAGCACTTATCCTGCTCTAGTCTGTCTGTCTTCCCCCACAAAACTCTATGTTCCACAAAGGCAAGGCCCTCTGTCTGCCCCTGCTGCAGCCCCGTCATCAAGAGCCGTGCTTCGGGTCCAGCAGGCTGATAAGTCAGTGCATCCTAATCAAATACTTTTCCAAGACCTGACTCAGCGCATGAAGCTGACGGCAGAACAGGCTTGATAGATAGCTGCACCTGCGCTCCTTAGGATCCCCCCGCCCCGGCCCCCCTGCAAAGCCCTTCCAGAGCTTTCCCTTGAAAACTTCAGGGGCAGTTACCCATCCTGGTAACAGGCCCCTCCCGAGAGAGATGGAGTAGTGAGCATGGGCTTCTCAGTCCCGGCCCCCAGGTGAGTCTCGTCTCACCTCCCTGCATGAGGCACCTTCCCACCGCTCCCCCACCCCCACCGCAGTCCGTCATTTTCTGGGGGAGAGCTGGAAGGACAGGAGGAAGCCCCTTGGTTCCTGATAAAGAGATGGCCCTGCCCTCGGTGGAACCTGGAAGTGAGAGATGAGGGTTTCCCTCTCCCGACACTCCCTAGCATCTCATTTTCTTAACTAGTCTGGTTTAACCAGGGTCACACCAGGTAATGCTAACAGAGCGTGCCCTGCCTAAGGTGCACTCTGTCCCCCCACCCCCCCAGTCAGAATGGGGGAGGGAGAGCGGGGGCAGGGGGGCCTCTAGCCTTGTGCTCCTCCCTGATAGAAGCTAGAAACGCTCTCATGAGAAATGGAGGCGAAAGGGGTCAGGGACAAATAAAGAAAGGTACTCACCTCCAAGCAAACAAGCACCCCGTGGGTGGAGCGGATCTATAAATGACTAATTCCAAGAACATTAGATTAACATCCTCCTACTCTATATTTTGATTTAATGGAAACTCGGCTCGGTGAAACTGAAAAGGTCTAAAGGTTAATTTGATAAGACTGATTACTCAATTAAAAGGTGATGTTCCTTTAGGAACATTATACGTTAACCTTTCAAGTTGGAAATTGACAGTATGGTTATTCTATTAGTAACAACAGAAACCCAGGAAGTTTTCCCCCCAAGTGGTATTGTTTTGTTGCCAAGACATTGCAGAAAAGGTACATCTACCAGAAGTGGAAACATTATTTTTAATTAAAATCATTCAAGAGATCCAGCCAGAGGCCACCTCATTGCATGCGGCTCTGCTCTATGCTCTAGTAAAATGTCATTGCTAAAAAAAAATTAAATGGGTCAATAAAGTCTGAGCTCTACATTATGGAAAAAATTACAGCTTCCTAATTATGTCAAACTAACATAGCTTTATGGGTCTGAAGGCAATTTTTCTTTCAATTCCATGATCATTCTTCATCTAAAATGTTCCTGGCCAAGGCCAGCACACTGGGAAGCAGAAGTGGTAAAAGGCAGGCTGTGGACGGTCTACACCGTCGGGGGGGAGACCTGCTGGGGGACGATAAGGGAGAGAACGCACAACACTGAGGGATGCCTACCCCCTAGTGCTATGTTCCTGTGTGAATGGGCTCACCTGGCGTGGCCCTAACCCCCTTCCTCAGCCCCTGCCATGGGAGTAGGGGGACTTCTCTGCTCGGTAAGCCCGAAGAAGGAACCAGGTGCGGCATAAACACGCATATGGCTCCGTTCTCTCTCTCCTCTTGGGATCTGCTTGCTTACGGACGTCAGAGGTCCTACTGTCTTCCTCTCTCTTCTGTGCTATAAAGGGGCTGCCCCTGCGCTCTGTGCTCCAGGGGCTGTGACCGTTTGGTGGCGGTCATGGCTGAGCGAGTCTAATTCAGGAGTCTTTCCAACAAGGTTGCTTGCCCTCAGACCTAAGCTCTGCCGGCCCCCCCTAGATTTTACCGGTGACAAAGCTGGTGACTCTTCCATCCCCATCATGTTCACCTGACTCCCGCATGCCACCCCCGCCCCCACCACTCTCTGGCAGGAAAAGAGGTGTGTTATTACCTGACCACCCCCACAAGTTCATCACCGGTCACATGGCGCTCCAATCCAACTGCCGTTCACCAAGGGACTTCCATGGGCCCGGAGCCTGCACACATCTCATTTAATCCTCAAGGGACCATTATCCACATTTTATAAAAAAGAAAACGAGCAGAAAGACGTGGAGTGAGCTCTAGACACTCACATGATTAACACCGGGCAGCAGTGGGACTGACCTTTAGTGTGCCTGACTCCCCAGGTCCATGCGCTTTCAAAGGGACCTGAACAGGGGCAGGAGTGGAGCTCAGAACGCGCTTATCGGCAATGAACAACTGCAGTGGGGAAAACTAGTAAAAGACTGAGTTTCCCCAGTGGGGAGATGGATTGGTCAAGCCGAAGAAAGCCTCAGGGGCCGAAGCTCTGACCCTCAAGCAACACAACCAGCAAGTGGCAGGGCGGGACCGGCCCCCGGAGACCTGGGATGTCCGTCTGAGCATCTGCCTCGGAGCAGCTGGGAAGGAGGAAGCCATGTGCCAGCAGCTGGCTAGACTGGGCGACCTCGGGGAGAGGACCCAGAGGGGTCTGGGAACACGGGCGCACAGTGTGTGCGAGCTGAGCAGGAATAAGTGCCTTAACATCACTTTTATAATCACAAATTGAGGGGTATCTGGGGGGCTCAGTCGGTTGAGCATTTGACTTCGGCTCAGGTCATGATCTCATGGTTCCTGAACTGGAGCCCCACATCAGGCTCACTGCTGTCAGCACAGAGCCCACTTCAGATCCTCTGTCCCCTCTGCTCTCTGCCCCTCCCCCTCTCTTGCTCGCACTCACTCACTTGCTCTCAAAAATAAAACATTTTTTTTGAGTTGAAAACTACTGCAAAGATACCGAACAGCATGCTTGTACAATAATCTTATAAATGCATGGAAATACACTGCAGTCCGGTTATATTATCTTGTGTGAATCTCTCAACCAGCTGGTGAGCGATCATCAACCCCTCTGTTTAGAGCAGGGCAGGGCTCCGCAAACTCTTTGAAAAGGGCCTAGAGTAAATACTCTGCAAGTTGTACAGTCTGCCACAGCCATTTAATTCGGCTGTTGTAGCGCAGAAGCAGCCAAAGATAATGTGTAAATGAATGGGTTTGGTGGTGTTCCAATAAACTCTATTTATGGACACTGAAATTTGAATATCATACATTTTCATATGTGGTGAAATCTCAGTCTTTTCTCCAAGCTGTTTAAAAATGTGAAAACTATTCTTAGCAGGCAGCTGGGCGGGCTTGGCCCCTGGTTTAGAGAAAGACAGCGGGTTTTACAGATTAACTTACTTTCTCAGGTTCACAAGGCTAATAAGGAAGTGGGGTGGCTTGAACTAAACCAACAGGTAAAACATCTGCCTTGTCAGATGCCTTTTCAAGGCAAAGGGAAGTTAACAGTGGATTTCCAGGAAAGACCTCTACGGCCCCTTATGTGACCTAACTGGTCAGGTACAAAGAAAGGAGCCAGACAGAGAGGTTTAGGCCAGTTTCGTTCAGTTTTCCTAAATGACTGTAGCTTTCACTTCTACGGACTATCAGATCAGTATCTGACGCACACACACACCACTGGAAATGGAATTTACACTGCCATCTAGTGTTGAACTAGTATTTTAACTGAGAACTTAAAAATAAGGTCGTCTGGTACTATGCACTGAGAGTAATAATTTTACTACATGCCAAAACTACCCGAATAAAGCACACTTAATAGTATAAAATTACTTATGACGTCATTTCACACGTCCCACCCAACTTCTCATTAATTCACACCGTGCGCCTGAGGCTGAGTCCTGTGGGGGACAGGCCACGCCACCTCCAGGTAGGAATGGAGGTCCGGGACGCTCAGGAGACAAGGGGTCTGCCCTGCAACGCTCCTGCCTCTGTCGAGAGCTGGAGTCCATTCCGGAAACCATTTTGGAAGGCTCAATCAAAATGCTTTCTCTCTTTTGAAAAAGCAACCTAACCAAACCCTCTCTAGATGCAAGAAATGCATCTCAATGACACGTTTACGTGACCTGCAGCATTCCATCGTGGTTTCAGCAAGTCTGTGCCGAGAAAGTGGGTCTCACTCGTGTCTACGTGTTTCACCACGTATATGGTACCGAGACAGGTAAGAACATGTGGCAGCAGCAGTGCTGAAGGTCGCGCCGTGGGGGTACTGGGACTTCGAGGGTGTGCGGTACAGCAGGGGGGGGACAGGCGGTCCTTCCTGCCTGCAGACACCACTGCCAAACCGATCTTCCCCACTACAACTCTGACTTAGTAAGTAAAGCGTAAGGACAAAAGGCTCAAAAGCAATATAGGTATGGAAAAGAATTCAGTCACCAAAGCCATGGTAAGAAGTATGCACTTACCTATACGCATTAATATAATCTTTCCTGTGTTCCAGGAGAAAATCTCTCAGTTTGCCAATGTGCGAAATCTAGAATAAAAAGAAAGCAAACCATTTAGATAGACAGACAGGTTACACTCACATGTGATTTAAATTAACAGAGAATGTAATGCAGGTTGTAGAAAAATTCTGAAGCTACAAACAGGACAACTTTGGTTTTGACTGCCATATGTAACTGACCTTGAACAATGCGGGGGTAAGGGGTGCCAACCTCCACACAGTAGGAAATCTATATATAACTTCTGACTCTCCAAAAACTTAACTAGTAGTAGCCTCCTTTTGAGAAGAAGCTTGACAAACAGCATATACGGTCAAGGCATACGTATTTTGTATATTACATCATATACTAATTTCATACAAATAACCTAGCTAGAGGAAAGAAAATGTTATTAAGAAAATCGTAAGGAAGGGAAAACCCACTTACAGGGCTGCACTGCATTTGTGCACATAAGTGCACCCATGCAACGCAAACCCATGTTGTCCAAGGGTCATCTCTCCTCATTAACTTGCTGGTTAACTTTCCAAAAGTCACCCCCATACCTGTAAGTGTTGTGATAGAGCGACGATGTTATGAAGAGATGATCTCTAAGGAACTTCCAGATTAAATAAGATAATGCACATCTAATATCTACACAGCACATGCTCAACAAAGGCCAATTCCTTTCCTATGTGTCTTCTATCTAAAACTTTCTAGACAAAAATTGCCTCTTCCAAGTGATCAGGGGACGGTTTCTAAGGCTGGAGACGCCAGGCTTACAGGCAGGGCCCCGCAGAGCAGCAGATTTAAAAGCTTCAGAGGCAAGGACGGCATCTTCCCGATGGCCTACTTCCACGGATGCACAAAAAGGACAGCAGGTACAAAGGATTGTATTTGTGATGGCTGGTAACTAGCATAAGAAAGCCCTAAAGCACCTATCGTGTGCCAGGTACGTGTGTGGAGCTAGCGATTAAAAACTAAGTACAATGAAGTAAAAAGAGCTAGGAAGAAATCTAGGATCATGGCCGACAGGGACAAAAGTGTTTCCAGAAGGAGAGAATGATTACCTAGGCCGGTGACCTGCTCTGTCCTTTGAACACGGCTCACGCTAGTTTCCTCCTAGTGCCCTTTGTACTTATTCCATACGTGCATAAACCCGGCTTTGAAGGGTCCACTGAACTTTCAGCTTTTCCAGGACAGTTTTTCTGTCCAGGCCAACTGGGGCTAATTCTCGCTTTGCTCCCAACTCAAGAGCACGTCGGCATGCCACGCGCGTGGCACCGCATCACACGGCCACGGCCTCTGGTTCCCGGTCAGCAGGCCACAGGAAGCACGGGGGTGGTCAGGGAGCGTCTGCGGGATGGGCGTGTGTCGAAGTACAAGCACAGTGTTGATCAAAGAGAACACACTCAGCGTCTGTCGAGAGCATTGGTTAAGTGTCCCAAAGAGTCGAGATAAATAACACATACGGCTCAGAAAAGTACCTTCAGGCAGGTAAAGAGCAGGATTCACACTGAAAATGAAGTCTGGCCACAGAGTTCACTGATTTGCCAGATAACGAACGGGGGTTCAGAGTGTCCCCTACCCCTGGCCCTGTTAGGCATTCTCACTCCCGCCACCTCGTTCCCCTCCCTGCTGCCCTGCGGAGGCACTCACAGCACTGTTCTCTAAGACCAACCAGCGTGGGAGAGCGAACCTCGCGGAAGCCAAGGGACTCACCCAACGTTACACACTTAGCGCTTCAGCGCGTGGCAGGGCTTATGGTCAAACTCAGGACCAGCTGAGGTCAAGTGCAGCATGTTTTCCTGTACAATGTAGCTGCCTTCCTCACACTCTTGTTCCTATTTTCCGCTTACGCTGCGTTACAAAAACACTGTGTTACAAAATCTGACTTTTAAGACTGTTGGGGAAAAGACTCAAGAGAAGTACAAACGAGGTGTTTACTGCACCACGTGTAAGGACTGGTCAAGTTACTCTTCTGTTTTAAAACTTCCACTGGTTTCTGTCCCCTTGGCCAGCCCCTGCCTACAAGAGGCCAGGTAAATGGCAGATGCCATGGTACATTTGGCAGGGGGGAATCCTGGATTTAAAATACACTGCAGCCAGAGGCACCTGGGTGGCTCATTCGGGTGGGGAGCCTGCTCTTGATATCGGCTCAGGTCATGATTTCATGATTCGTGGGACTGAGCCCCGTGTCAGGCTCTTGGAGCCTCCTTGGGATTCTCTCTCCTTCTCTCTCTGCCCAACCCCTGCTCATTCTCTCTCTGTCTCTGTCTCTCTCTCTGCCCTCCTCTCAAAAATAAACATTTAAATACACCGCAGCCAAAGGAAGCAGTTCTAAGGCTTATTTGCCAAAGGGCAGCCAGCAAGTAACCTCTGGGCCTAAACAATGGCATCAAGTCCAAACTTCCATAAAGCACTCAAGGCCCTTCACGGTCCAGCTCCAAAAGTCCCGTGTGGCCTAAGTCCCTACCACACCCCCACTGGGCTCCAAGCTCCAAGTCCCAGGGCTTCCCCACACGCACACCCATATGGTTCTCCTTTTCCCCAGACTGCCCAACCTACCTTCCCTCCTGCGCAGACTTCTCCTCCTCTTTGCCTCCCTGCACCTGCTCCACAGCCCCAGGCACAGCCAGACCCCGCTCACCCGAAAATGTGGCACATCAACCTCACCTCTTCCTTCATGCCCTCCCTTCATGACCATGGTGACTAATTCCAGACCAGCTTCCCTTCACCAGACAGCGAGCTCCTAGAGGATAATGGGTCCTTTCCCTTCCCTGTGCTTGTCAGGCACAGTTCTTGGAGCAAAGCAGAGCCTCAAAAACTCTTACTAAATGTTGAAAAAATAGTGGGTACTGAATAAGCCCTAAAGGACTGTATTTACTGTTGCAGGTACACTAATGCCAACCCCCCGCCCAAGCCATCCAAGTCCCTGCAACCTGTGAATATGTTGTAAGGCCAAGGAGAGTTAACGTAGCAGATGGAATTAAGGTTGCTCATCAGTTGACCTTAAAATAGGGAGATTATCCTGGCTCATCCAGTAGGTAGGCCCCATATAATCACAGTGTCCTTAAATGTGGAAGAGGGAGGCAGAAGAGAGAGCAGAGTGATGCAGCGGGAGAAGGACTCGACCCGGCGACGCAGCTTGCTCTGAAGATGGAGGAGGGGAGCAGAGGAATATGGGCAGCCCCCCCAAGCTGGGGAAGGCAAGGAAATGGATTCTCCCCTATAGTCTCCCCAGGAGAGAACGCAGCCTGTCAAACCTTGATTTCAGCCTACAAAGTCCGGAACTCAGCCTCCAAAACCATAAGGTAATACATTTTTGCTGTTTTAAGCCACTGGGTGTATGGTAAATTGTTACAGCAGCAATAAGAAACGAATACAACTTGTCCTTGAGCTGCTATAACAAATACCACAGGCTGGGTGGCTCACACGACAACACCGTCTCACTGTTTTGGGTGCTGGGAAGTCCCACATCAAGGTACCAGTGGACGCGGTGTCTGCTGAGCGCCCTCTCCCTACTGCGCAGAGCTGCCTTCTTAATGCGCCCTCACGTGGTGGGGTGCCGCTGCCAAAGACAGCGTATCCTAGATCAACAATTCTGATGTGGCTCTTATATTTTCAAATGTGTAGAGGTGCGAGTACTTGTATGCTTCGAATGTGAATGTTCCCACATCCAGTGCTAATTTTAGTCAGCTGTATGTATGTATCCAAAGAGGTCACCCCTCACTTTTAAAAGGAGAAAGGCCATTCCAATGTCAAGTTTGACAAGGAAATCAGGGTAAAATGGAAGTATTATTGCCCCCTAAAGACCTCGATTACTGTTGATCTCTTAGTCTTGGTATCACTGAATGACATGGCGGGGGAGTCTTGGGAGAAAGGAAGAAGTCACTGGAAAAGTCACTGTGGGCCCAGGTGAGGGACAAAATGCAAGGGTTAAAAACGGAGTGTGTGGGGGGCTGGACCATGTTGGGACATCACAGCCTTGGGCACATCACATCGCACATCATAGCCTCAGGCAGATGAGGGACACACCATTTTCGCAGCTCTGTGCCTTTGTGACTGCTCTTCCTGTGCCTAGAGCAGCTCTCTTCACCCCAACCCCACGCCACCAGAAGAATCCCTGCTCATCCTTCCAGGTTCCACTTAAACGTCATCTCCTCCACGAAGCCTTCCTGAACACCTTCCTCAGTATTTTACAGACACCCGTTAGCACTTTCCATTGAACGTGACAAGTATTTATCTGTGATCCCCGCGAGATTTCAACCGAGCCCCGTGAGGTCAGGATCTATGCCCTATTCATTTTTGTATCTCCAGTAGAGAAATAAATGTTGGAAAGGGAAAGGAGGGGAAAAAGAGTTTGTGGGGGGTTGGAAATCCAACAGAAAGGGCTTCAAGATCTGATAAGTCCCGACGTACACGTTGGATCAAAAAAAGTGTCGCAAGATGGTACGTACGTAACCGTGTGAACTAAGGATCGGTGCGTAATTCTCCTAGAGAGTCAGCACCGTGCACTCAGAGGGGGCGGCACCAGCACTAAGGTCAGAGGATGTGCAACCTACACACTTCACACGAGACGCTCCCGCCTGACTGATGGCCGGTCCGCCACGGACGACTTTTTATGCCCGCGAGCTGTGGTTTGACTACACTGCTGTGTTACATGACAAGGGTCCTCTGTTTCTAACATAAAACATAGTTTGAAATGAGAATTGAACTACAGGCTAAGAGAGAAAAGGAAGAAAGGAAAGGAATGCAAGAGTTATTGATTATCTGCGCTGTACCGGTCACGTTAACGTGGGTTATTCTGTTTAACTCTGACAACAACCCTGTTGAAATAGATTTTTTCCTTCTTGGTGGAAAGAAACCAAAGCCCGGAGAGGTGGTTTTAGTGACAGAGCTGGGGCTGGAACCCCTAATTACACCGGGTCAGCACGGGCTCCTCGAAACCGTTAAATTAACAAACATGCTGCTGTTTTCTAGTTTCATTCAAGTTATTTTAATGCCTGTGATGTATGTTACTCCACTAGTTTCAAACACTTCCAGCGAGTACTTAATGATACCATGAAGATATAATGAATTCTTAGGAGTGATAACACCAAGTATTATGATTTACTTTCCTGTTTTTAAAACCCTCATCTTTTAGAGAAATTCACTGAAAATTTACAAATCAAACAGGATACCTGGGATTTGTTTCAAAACAATACAGGGTGGGGTGGGGGGAGCAGGGGAGCATCAGACGAAGCAGGAAGGTGATACAGTTGAAGACGGGCACACGCGTACCTGTGGCTTCCTCACACCATCCTGTCTACTTCAGGATACATTTGAAACCTCCCTCAATAAAACAATTATTATTTTAAAACATCTCCCATTTAGCCCTTTCTTCCCTTAACACTTTCAGTCATTTTGAAGTACAGACTTTCTGCTGTCAAACTAGTAATAATCCACACTTGAACCAACAACTAAATTCTACACACAAGCTCTAGTGACTTTATTTCTAAGTGCTTGTGATCTTTGCTTAAAATACCATTTTTTTAAAAGTATCACCTCTGTTTTATTTTTTTCCCCAGAGAACAATTTTCTTCAATCCTCAAGGACTCAGCTCTTCACGTGGGCTTCGGTGGAGGTCGTGGGGCAGCACCAGCAGGTCTGACCCGGGGTGTCCGGTCCTTCCGTGCTTCACGAGAGCGATCCCTGACTACCTTGCTATGAACGGCACAACTCACACAGTAATGTAGTCTCACGTACAGTTTGGGAAGCACATAGGCGTCGAAGACACTCGCTTCGGAAACGTCCCTGACCGCAGCGGCCTCTACTATGTTCCAGATAACAAACATCTTAATGGCTCTGTCCCTGGGCACGTAACGGGCGCAGCTGGGGCAGCAAATTGGCACGACCATTATTCCTTCTTTTCTTGGTCATCATAGAAACAAGGATCCGAGAGAGCACGTAAAATTCCATTTACCAGGATGGATGCCCCTTCAAAAAAGCAAAACACGACAAAACCTTCACTGAAAAAAGGGGGTGTGCCAGGCAGCACTCCCAGGGCTGTGCACCAGCTCACCTAATTTGCCCTGGTGGGATCACGGGGACACCATCACGCCTACTGTACAGGTGAGAACACCGAGTCAGAGACGGGATAAACAACGTGCTCAGGGACAGCTGGGGGTGAAGTCTGGCCGGCGCCCAGGCGTTCTAACTATCGGCTTGCGCCCTGAGCCTCCACGTTTAGGCACGGACTGTGGCTAGGCCACAACTGTAGTTCCCAGTACAGTATTCACAAAGGGATGACTGGAAACTGAGGAAAGTGTCTGCGCAAGTAACGTCAAGCTCTTCCTTTCCTCTTATATCCCGTATCCAGCAATGCGCTACACACTTGATTACGGCCAACGGCGACTGCCACTCGCTGAGCACCAGCCACGAGTGTGCGCCAGGCAGTGCATAAACTGCCTGGCCCGGGCTGTCATTTACTCTCCCCCAGAGAACCGGACGAGTTAGACATTACCCCCAGTCCCATTTAAGAAACATGAAAACTGAGGCCTTGCAAGGTTATAAAGCCAGTAAGACGCAGAACGGGGCCGGGCGGGGGAGGGCGCGCCTGGGTGGCTCAGTCGGTTAAGCATCTGACTCTTGCTTTCAGGTTAGGTCATGCACGATCTCACGGTCCGTGGGTTTGAGTCCTGTGTCGGGCTCTGCACTGACAGTGTGGAGCCTGCTTGGGATTCTGTCTCTGGTCTCTCTGCCCCTCCCCAACTCGCATGCGCGCACACCCTCAAAATAAATAAATAAACTTAAAAAAAAAAAAAGACACAGAACTGAGACTGATCACAGGTCTCCGTGACTCAAAGGCGAAGTCACTTATCCTGTATTATGCGGTCAAAAGACTAATACTTAACTTAATAAAGTTTGAAGTTTGTTTTCCCAGTATTACAAGCCGGGTTTCATGTGAGAGTATTTGCGTACAAGGCTGGTTTTAACTTCAGCAGATACAGACAGATCTGTGTGGAATCTGCAAAAAGAGATTCCACACACAGTGCTCGTTTTAAAAGTCACCTACATGTTAAAGTAGGGATATTCACGTATCTGAAGAGAATGTCTCCACTGGCTCAAGTCGTCTCCTCCCAGGTCAGCTGCTTGTGTTTTGCGACATGACAGGCTTGGAGGTGGCAACGTCACCTGGGAGTGCAGGGGAAGGCCCACAGCCACGAGTGGGGAGACAGGAAGCCCAGCAGTACAATGGTGATCAGTTCTCCCTGGGTATCGATCATCAAACAACCTTAAAACATGGCTTAAACCAACAATGAAGGCAACTTCCCCGACTGCTTTTCTTCCCTGCGTTTGAGTTCCCCTCTGGACACCTTTAGCTCGGGTGGGGTATGGGCGAAGGAGCAGACTCCGGGCCAAAGACTGCAGGTCTGGGTGCAGCGGAGCGGGCAAGAGAGAGAAAGGTAAGAAACCCAGGGAGCTGGCAGACTTTCTTGGGTTCTGACCTCTGCTTTGCCACCCACTGCTGAAGGGGACCCTGGAACCCCACTCCTTAGGCTTCAGGTGCGGGGAGACTTCCGTGGGACCAATATTCCTGGCCTCAAAGGGAAGAGGAGCAACTTAACCGGTTTATGATTTGGAGAAAGAACTGAGCACGCCCGGCTCCTTCTCGTCCTCTCCTGTTTCACGTCAGCCAGCCAGCAGAGAGGGGCTAATCCGACCCCAGCTCCCCCCATATTTCGCTACAAATCTAAAGCCAGCCTCCGTGTGGATTTTCACGTTCTAACTCCTGTATTTCTCTTTCAGGTGGTTCCAAAATTGGGCTGAGAAGAAAGGGGTGCTTTTATAGGCTCCCCTAAACTCTTAACTTTTGCCAACTGAAATTTTGAGCAAGTTGCTTAATCTCTCTGGGCTCCACTACAAAGAGAGAGTGGTAAACGTAATTTTTAAACAGCAGCAGGAGCAGGAGCAAACTGCCAGCTCTTACTGAGAGCGTCCTACACGGCGGCCACCAGCGTCAATACTGCGCGTCCATCATCTCACTTGCTGCTGGCAGCTCTTGTGGGGGGAGGGGGTTCCATTACAACCCCAGGTCACAGATGAGAAGACATGGAGGTACACACGCCATATAAATGGTTCAAAATCAATGGGAGGTTGTAACTCCCAAAGCAAGTGTCTGCTGCTTCTTTCTAGTCTCTCCAAGTCCACAAAGATGACCCCACCATCCCATCCAGGCACGGCAGGTCGGGGAGGCTTGCTTTTACCATAAGGGTAGAAGGAACGTTTTAGTATCACAAGTACCCAAAGCTGGGCTGAGCTGTTCCGATTAAAGGCCCGGTCGCCAGCTACGGGACAGCACGAAGCCACCAGCCACGCTCCGGGACCAGCCAGGATCTGGCCTCTTCGGGAAGCGGACACTTACTCAAACAAGTGATCTGAACTGCATTCTAAAACTACACGCATTCCTCTGACCCGTTCCTTTCTTTCTCTGAACGTAAACTGAGTTCACTTTTAAGTGGCTGTATTTAAGTAAGACTCACTGCCCAAACCATCCAGACACTGAAATTCTCCAAAACGCACGTACCATAAAAAGTGTAGTTCCTAATTCAGATGCATCTGAGAGGGAAAGGGAGACCCTCGCATCATTTGTCCGTGTGCATGAAAGGTTTTATAGGACCAAACAAAACCCAAACACCCCAGCATGCACACAGGGAAGTCCTGTGAGGGGCGCTGGGTGAGCCTGGGCCGCTGACGGGGACGGCTCTCCCACAAGCACGCCGCTGAGCACGGAGGGGAAAGCACACACCGCGTGATGCGCTCATGGAAAAGACATGAAGTGACACCTAAGGTTCTACACACACACACACACACACGCAGAGGGAGATAAAACACTGCTCATCAAAATACTGATGGCTGGCTGGGTGGCAAGATTTGGAGATTTTGCTTTTTTCTTAATACCTTTTTGTACTTTAACATTTTTCTATAATCAGTATGTATAATCTTTGTAATCAGACAAAAAATATTTCTAGACAAACAGACAAATCCTCCCACACACTTCCCGACAGTGTACCACAACTCCTCATTTCTGACAAATCGGGCCCGATTCCTCAAGCCCGAGGCCCTGGGTGTCCCCCTCCCCGTGGACATCTCCAGATTCGAAGCCCCCCCCACCTGACCCCAGTCCTCTGCCTCAAGCCCTCTGCTCAAGTGCTACACCTCCTCAACGTCTTCTCTGCCACACCCGGGCCAGGTCAAGGCCCTCTCCTGCACGTGGTTCTCTTTCAGAGACACTGCCATCTCGTGAAATGTTTTCATGTCTGTGTGACATAAGCTGCTCGGGCACACGCCTGGCCCAAAGCGGCTCCCCAGTGGTGATTCAGTGTTCGGAAACCAAAAGGATTTTCTACCCCTTTCAACAACTCAGAATAGGGTAAAACTCCACAGCACGGCGGCTCCTACATCACGTTATCCACTAGATGGCGACACAAGTCTTACCGCGGCAGTAATAACAAGAACTCTAAAACACCTCACCACTTTTTCCCAAGGGCTTTTAAAATTTCTCTGGTGCTTTGGTTTTTGATCTAGAATCAAAGGATTATTAAAGGTTAATTGTTCTGCGCAGGCCGAAGCTGAGACGCCATTGTTTGAAAATACACACGTGCGCTTGGATGAGTCCGAGACGTGAAAGGACTTGGGCACAAAGGGAGCGCCGGGAGCAGGGGCATGGCTGCCATCTGCCAGCCCAGGCGGCAGGCCCAGCTCGGTCTGCGTGGGTCACCCACAGAACAGTCCTGCGAGCCGCTCCTTCCCGGGGGGGTTTGTAAATTACCCAAGGCAAGCTACACAGTAAAACAAAAAGCCTGGTACAAAACGGTGGGATTCTTCTCAAAGGATGACTGCCTTTTAACTGCGGGGAGAGTTCAAAGCGGTCACAAGTGTCCTTTGCTGGTCACAGCAGTGGTCTGACTTGCAAGCCACCCCCCACCCCACCCCCCCACGCTAGGAATTCTGTTCTGCTGGCACTCACAACACTTCCAACAAAGGCCTGATTGATTATGAAACACTAAGTACCGATTTGCATAATTTGCCTCGGCAAAAAACAACCATTGTTCAAGATTAAAGAGACTCCAGTAGGTCCCTCTGGCATATTGTAAAAAGTTCCCTGTAACACAAAATCATTATTTTTTTTTCATTCAATCAGGGGACACAGCTTGCTGTTCAGTTTAGTATGCAGCCAAAGGCACAGCCAGAACCGCTGTTGTATAAATGTTTGCCAACTACTGATAAGCTAAGATGATTTTTCACAAGGATTGTGTTCCCAAGTTTAATTTGGAGGCCCACTAAATTCTGAATCCACTCCCTTCAGTCATAATTGAAAATGCATCGATACCAATTACAGCTGAAGGTTTAGAACCAAGGCGCCTCTGGGGCACCGCGGCCCTGCTGCAGTCACGCTGTCGGTCCCCGTGCCAGAGAGGCTCCCTGCCCCCCGCCCCGTCACCCACAAAGGAGCCTGGCAATGCCACAGACATTCCACTGGTGCCCCGGGTCCCAGCATCTGGTGTGTTAAGGGACTGCATCCATGAACTGGCCCTTTCTTGCTTTCTTCTTTTCTTCGGCAACTGTCTGGGAAGCAAGCGCCCTGGCACTTTCCCCCTAATTTCTACTGCACGACACCACCCTTGGGTGAATGCAGTGTACTGGAGGGGAGAAGTCACCGAGGGACTTCTGGCCACTCTCTACCCATCCTGCATGGGTACCTACCCTCCCCATACCCTCACACACCATGATGCTCCCTCCCCCTGCCCTTCCTGAACCACCACCCTCCCTCTGCTTCCCGGACCCGCTCTCTCGGGCTTCTCTTCTTAAACCTCAGGCAAACTTTCATCGCTTCCTCTGCCTTTGCTAACCCGGGAACCTTACTCAGGTTCAGCCCTCACAAGGTCGGGCTGGACTCACTCGCTCGCACCCGCAGCTTATGCACCACCTGCGAACACGCCCACCCAGCCCCTGCCCCGTGTTCCAGGTGAGGGCGTCTAGCCTGTCCTGCGGTCCCGCCGGCGCCTCACGACCTGGAGTGTTAATTATCCAACCACTCACATTCAACCCTCCTGGCTACTCGTCCCCTTCCTGGTCCCCCAAGGAGGAAGAGCATCTCTCTCTTGATCCCTCAAGTTACAAAGTCTCAGGTCCTCCCTCCTTTCTACCCCACAAATTAAACTGGTCAGCCAGCCCTATCCATTCAACGAGTTCAACATCCGCCAAAGGAGCTGAACCACGGCCACCCTCTGCTGGGCACTTCCTGCACCCACCCCACATTCCGGACCCCGATGCAGCCTCCTCTTCTGTCTCGGCACTGCCGGCACCTACTGTTTCTCTCTGCCGACAGTGTCTTCTTTCTCATCAATCCTCTACTCAAATGTCCTGCGGGCCCAGGGAGGTATTAACATGGGATTCGGGGTTCGCTCCCGAGACATGCTGTACCTGTCAGCTGGGTGTTATTTATGTCACGTACATTATACATGCATGTATAAATATGTATTTATAAACATACAAATGTTAGCTCAATAGAGGAAGTGCTCAGGACGACTTAATATCTAACATTGTTTCTTCCAGGGCCGGTGCTGATCGACACCTTCGCTATATTCACATTTCCCCTGGCTTCCTGTTATTTGCCGTTCTGACCATTCTGCCATTAAAGACACCTATAATTAAAAATAATTTAAAAAATGGGATGAAAATGGGGCTGGAAAAGCCTGGAATTATAGTGCCCTCCCTGTGGACAACCAGCTCAACCAGTCACAGATGCCCCAACACTCCAAACCCTCAGGCCATTAACAAAAATGTTTCCTCTACAAAATATCCTGGAGACCTTGTTAGGTGCCTTCTGAAAGCAGACATTCTCACCTACCTGCGTAGCAAGTGACCCTAATGGGGCCGGGGCAGGGGACGGGATATGGCTCCTGCTTCGTGAGCCTGTGCTGGTTAATCATCACTACTTTCTTCTCTATGTGCCTGGAAACCTTTCTTTTATTTGTTCCCTTGACAAATATGTAAGACCCAGAACGGGACAGGCACAGTAAGAAGGGAGGTATTAAAGAAGAAACGAATAGAGGAGGGGTTCCAACCCAAGGTTCCTACACAGCTTCACACTGCTTTTCAGGCCCCTCCAAACCCTGTCTAGTCCGAAGATTTTGCGTAGAGCGTGTATTCAGAGACGGTGTGTGCAGAAAGTGTTCTGGGTGTACAGAAACTGTGTATGTGGAGATTACATGTGTATAGATAGTGTTTAGTGTGTGCAGACTTGTGTGCGGAGACCATGTGTGCAGAGTGTGTGCAGAGACGGTGTGTGCAGACACTGTGTGTGCAGAGACTGTATGTGTGGAGACCGTGTGTGTAGAGACCGTGTGTGCAGACACCGCGTGCAGTGTGTGCAGAGCCTGTGTGTGGAGACCATGTGTGCAGAGTGTGTGCAGAGACCGTGTGTGCAGAGACCGCGTGTGCAGACACTGCGTGCAGTGTGTGCAGAGCCTGTGTGTGGAGACCATGTGTGCAGAGACCATGTGTGCAGAGACCGTGTGTGCAGACACTGCGTGCAGTGTGTGCAGAGCCTGTGTGTGGAGACCACGTGTGCAGAGTATGTGCAGAGTGTGTGCAGAGTGTGTGCAGAGACCGCGTGTGCAGACACTGCGTGCAGTGTGTGCAGAGACTGTGTGTGCGGAGACCGTGTGTACAGATACAGCGTGCAGAGTGTGTGCAGAGGGACCATATGCACAGACAAGCGTGTGCAGCGTGTGCACAGTGTGTGCAGGCATGTGTGCAGTGTGCATGGGTGCTGCATTGCTCCCAGTCCTGGTAATTTACCCACAGACTCTACAGATGTGAGTTCCAAGCCAGCTCGGACCCTTACAGGCGGTGTCCGGTCTTGTTTGGGTTACGTGACCTCTCCAGCCTTCAGCTCTGCACAAACGAGAGAATGACTCTGCAGGCGACCCCAAGCCGTCAGGGAAAGTGATGTCCGTGGAGGGCCTGACACTGCGTCTGGCACGTAGCATCTGCCCAAACATTCTAAGTGTCCTTCTCCTGCTTCCCCTTCATTCCTGTTCGAGCCTCACCCATGAGGCCAGGTCGGTGTGGACCGGGGACCGGAGCTATAGACACCTGGGTCACGCTAATCGGCTCTGGCCCCCCACGAAGCCCCAGCACCGAGCAGCGTGGAGAGTTGCAGAGTCAGAAGAACAAGGCTGGATTTGGCACAAACCCAGCAGAGTCGGAGGACTAGTAGCTAACACTTCCTGGGTGCCTGCTGCATGCCAGGCCCCAGGCTCAGAGCTGACACGCACGTCCTAACTTACTTAACCCTCACACCACCCCTCTGGGGGACTGCCCGCCCTGTGAAAGAGAAGGAAACTGAGGCCAGAGAGAGGCTGAACACACTGCTCATGGCTCCACAGCAGGTCACTCACATAGCACAACGTGGTCCCAGACAGTCTGGCCGCGGAGCCAACGTGAACTGCCTCCACGGTGACGGGCGGCCCCCACGGCCTCCGAGGTCAGGAGCAGAGGCAGGCAAGGGCACACTGCAAAGGGCAAAGGGCACGGGGCAGTGGCAGAGGCAACCTGACCCAGGCTCAGTTCCACGATGGCGGGGCCTCTGGAAAAGCTTTCTGGAAAGCAGCTTAGGGACAGCTCACCTGGGCACAACCCACTCGGGGAAAAGGCTGCACTTGGCCTCGAGGGGCTGTCCGGCGGGACTCCGGCCCCCCCACAGCAGAGCCGCACCGCACGGCAAGCTTCACACTAGTGCACAAGGTGAAAAGCACACGCAACCTACACAACCTGGAAGGCCACCCCGGGTTCTCACGCGCCCGCATGCAAGGAGTCCCCCCAGACTGAGAGCCGACTGCTGCATCTTCAGCTCTACATCACAGAGGAAGCGACTCCTTTGGGCTTCGGGGCCACGAAGACAGCGCCAACGCCTCTTCCTAGCTGCCGAACCACAGGCGGTGAGCGGGACACTCGTACTAGAGGAGGCCCGGTGCGGGGATCGGCCAGCCCCCTCACCCTCGGCCCCCAACAGCCCCGTGGGGAGCGGACAACGGGCACTGCTGAAACCCGCGCTTCTGTCCTGCCCTCCCCTGCACCCCAGTACCCTCTCCTCTGTATCTTCTCTCCTTTCTCTCAGTGCAGGTGCTCTCTTCCAAAGAGCTGTCTCCAGGTTCGCCACACGCTTTTCCCGGCACCCCCATTCACACCTGCACCCACAGGCAGCCCATATCCATTCTGCTCCTTTGGAGAACACAGCGTGCTTCTGAGCAGGTGAGCTGGACGGCCAGGGTGGGGGACCCCGCTCCCGAGCCAGTCCTGGGACCTCGGAGTCACTGTTCGGGGCCTCAGTTCCTCACACACATGCTGCAAAGGTTACACAAGAACGTCCTTTGGACTCAAACACTAAGATAATTTTTGGTGCTTGATCAACTTCAAAGTTCCTTAGGACCGAACCCTGCTGGCTTCTTTCCAATCCTTTCATGCTTTCCTGGGCACTCAGCATGAGTCTAAGGATATATGTACTTGGAATCCTCATTTATTAAGGTTTTCTGGCTCATGGCAATTCAGCTATAGAACCTTAGAAAGTCTGGTCATAAGAAATTAGAAACATTTGTAATTGTTCAAGAAGATGCAGGTAAAATAGAAAAAAGAGGTAACGGACTTGTACATGTCATATATGTTGTTGGGTAAATATGCAACAAAAATGGTAGCAACAAACACGTAGTACCTACTCTTACGCCAAGAGCTATAAGGCTCTGTGCAGCGGCGGCCACTTGGCCCCTGTCAGAACCCTAGGAGGGAGGGACCACTATCATTCCCTCTCTCTGGATGGGAGGGACTAAATAATGGGCTCGAGGGGCGCCTGGGTGGCTCGGTCGGTTAAGCATCCGACTTCGGCTCAGGTCATGATCTCACAGTTCATTAGTTTGAGCCCCGCGTCGGGCTCTGCGCTGACAGCTCAGAGCCTGGAGCTGCTTCAGATTCTGTGTCTCCCTCTCTGCCTCTGACCTTCCCCCGCTCGCACTCTGTCTCTCTCTCCCTCAAAATAAATACACATTAAAATTTTTAAATAAATAAATAAATAAATGATAAAGGGCTCAAGGTCTTCTCCATAAGTGGGACAGCTGTACTCCTAACTTCTGGCTCTTACTGTTCTCTTCAGAACTTTGACAAGAGCGTAAGAGTAAAACACCCTCCATTTCTATTTCAGTTCCTCAAATTAAAACCTTAGCCCTATCTCTAAAATTATTTATATAGTTTACAAAACAAATAGTATAAAATTCAAATTTGAGTTTCATTTTCTAGGGAGGGGGGTTATATTCCTAACTTCTTGAGCTGCCTTCCAGAAAGAATCATGAAATATTTATAGTTCTTTATCTTTCTCAAGGGCACAGATGCCTTGGAGACCCTGACAAAAGCTATGTATCTGATCTCTTCCCTACAGAAAAAAAATATTCCCACAGATACAAAAAAGATTTTCTGCTTACCATTTTGAGAGTCAGAGGCTGTTGGCTCATGGGAACTCAGGTGAAGAACCCCTGAGGTTAAAACACGGCTCACCAGACGCAAGCACAGGAGGGTGCAAGCTTTCGGCAGACTTCGTGTGCGGAAGGAAGCCTTTCAGCCCGGCGCCCAGAGACAGCTGCGGGCCGCTCGTCTGTGGTCCACCAGCACGGGGACACTGACCCGTCACGCCGAGGGGCGGGTGGAGGCGGCAGGGGCCCCAGGGCCTCCGGGGTGGGGGAGAGACCACGGGCACGACAGCCACCCACACATCTGCTTTACACGTGTAGGAGGGCGGGGATGGAACCAACCCTTGTCATCAGTGTCGTAAATATTTGGTGTTTACTACGTGTCAGGCACTGTGTTAAGCGCATGCATTTAACAGACGAAAACTGCTGAGGAAACTGAGGCACAGAGTCGTCAAGGAACCCACCCAAGGTCATACTTCCAGCCAGTTGAAAAGCCAAGGTCCGTGTTCCAAAAGACACTCCAAAGCCTATGCCCTTAAATTCGCCAGTCTGCGCCTCCGAACGTGGGCGCTTCGACGTGAACGCCTGAGCTGAAGGCCCAGGAGAGAGCTGCCAGGCAGCCCTTTACTACCGGCCACACACCAAACTCACTGAAACGGAGCGATCGATTTCGTTTATCAGCTCCTCCAAAAGCCCATGCTAAATGTCTTCTAAAGCCTTCCAGTGCGTGCTAGGAAATATTAAGCACATAAAACACATTTCCACTCCACTGGAGTGTGTTCTGCATCCCAGGAATGCGTTCACTCCTTTTGTGGTGGAAATTAAGAGACTTTTTTTTAAAAGTGTGTGCCCAAGGACTGTGTCAGGTTCATTTGGGATTCCCAAAGCCTGGCAAGGTTCCTAGCTCCACAAGTGTCTGCTGAATGAGGGATCTATTTTATCAAGAACATGTCATTCTAAAATATACATGAAGGAACAGCTATTCCTAAAACAGGTGGTTACGATGTATGAAAAGTTAAAAAAAAAAAAAAAACACGGAGTTTTCTCACATGGTGTTTGCGAATGTTTCGGTGTACACCAAAGGCACACCCCCCCCCCCCCCGCCCCGTGTAACAAGCAGCCAACCACTGTGCACAGCTGGTAATCAAAGCAACCCTCCCCGTGTAAGGTGAACCAATTAGCAAGGGCATCAAGTGTGCGGCCACAAAGAGGTTCCGGCCCAAAGGTAGATTCTTACCACTCAAGTTAAACATATGTGCTCAAAAACAGAAAATGCTGCCCTACTGACACTTTTTAAACGATCTTTTTATTTGAAATATAATATCAACCATAGGAAGAAAACGTTTCTGAGGATGACAAGGACTGGCACCTACACCTACAGAAGTGGGAAGGCCGCACATAAAACTGACAGGTCACAAGCTGCTCCTGCTCTCGTTCTCCTGGGCTCCTGGCCCTGGGTAGAGGCTAGGAGCCGGGACGACACAAAGCCCCCCATGTGCGAGCAGGGGGCACAGACTAGTCCTCCCCATCTTCCTCCCATCGCAGCAAGCACCGCTCCCGCCCACCAGGTGGCGCCCCGCACCGCACTGCTCTTCCACAAACAGTACAGCACATCAAAATGACAAGAGCCTGGTTTTAAGATGATTTGTCTCTTGAGGATATACATTTGGTTTAAGTTTCCACTGCAAAGTTAAAGTTCTTAAGATAGGTCATGCAGATCAATTGCTCCTGTAATCTGAAACTCAAAAGAGCAAGTAATATCTAAACAAGGGGAAGGGGCGGCCCTGAGCTTATAAGGCTCTCTAAAAGACAGGAGACAGTCAGCCTGGCTACTTCTAATCTCATCATCAAAACTGTTACCTTGTCCAGTTTCTGCTTCGCATCAGCAAAGAGAAGAGTGAAATCAATGACGGGCAGTACAAAGGGAGAACACACATTCAACCTCCAAACCACCTGATAGATGCTGATAATTTACATTCAACAGAAAACACTGCTTGATAATACTGGGGCCCCTAAAATATAAGTGCTTTGCTTTACTGAAACATGTATTTTTCTCTGTTGGCAAAAACACAAGCAAAGGACTCAGTGTGCATTTTATCGTGAAGGTCTGAGGAAGACGGCTTGGTAACAAGATACCAGCCTTTCCTCCCAAGTCATCTGTCAACTGAGTGATCGGGAATAAAATGCCGGCCTCAAGCAGGACTACAAATGTTCAAATTCCCAGCAAAGTCCAGGCCCTGTTTCATCATTCCCTGTCTTCCACGAAGATACAGATTCCTCTCCTTCATTACGATCTCCTTTGGAGTGAATAAGGCATGAAACTGGAAAGTACTTCTGTACATGTGCAAACGAAAAGGGAGGGCCGAAAATACAATTTCAAGGAATAAATTACAAAACATTCCAACATCCGCTGCTTGAAAAAAAATGAAAATAAGACTGGTTTCTTGGATTTAGAACAAAGCTAAAAATTGCTAACTGCTAAGTTTTATTAAATAGGGACTAGCCTGATAAAAACTGATTCTTATGTACGTGTTCAAAATAGCATAAAATAATTAGTAAATCATTTGCGAAAGAAAAATCTGTGTATAAACATAAACTAGAAGAGTAATGATTAGATCCTGAGCCGAATATTATAGATCTTGATTTTGAGAATCAAATCATCTCTCTTCATCCTACTTTTAAGATGTACTGTTTTACTTAGACACAAAAATTTTTAAGTCTTATTAATAAAGTATTATATTCAGAACACAGTTTGAATGCTTTAAAAGTAAAGCCAGTATACACAATTGAAATCTCTCTTAATGGTTATCATTAGCTAAAGCATCTGAAACACCACGTATATAAAAATTTCCTTTATCATAGAAACAAATTTCAGTGAAAGCCACCTGTCAATTTGTAAGCAATAAAACTGTCATCAAAATGTAACACTAACTGTCCACCCACACACACACACACACACACACACACACGTACTTTTAAGGGACACATGTAGCAGTTTCCTGAAGAAAGGAAAGTAAAACTTTACAATGTTCAAGAAATCCTTCAAAAACTCTATAGTATATATTAGTCGGTATCTGATGATAACTATTTCAAAAGCGCCTGGACGTAATAATTAGTAAAGTGATACTTTCTACACTTATAGTATCTCATTACAGTAAAAAGTGAACAAATTCCCCCAAGAATTGGAGTGTAAGCAACTAAAATTAAAATGTCAATTTGCAGTTGTGAGGTTAATGCCGTAACAAGGAGATTTAAAACGAATTTTAGATTAAGGTTTTTAAATGTTATTTTTATTTATACTCTATGATTGTGGTTGATTTCAAGAATTAAACCAACTGAAGATTTTTTCCTCCTTGCAAAATTAAGAATCTCACTATCTGCTAAAATTTCATGCTTATTTTGTAAAAACTTGTTTACATTTTCCTGGCAACTAAGTATGCATTTTGTTTTTTAAAAGGAGTCTATAAATAAATGTCTGTGCCTGCAATTGAAAGAGGCACTCTTCAGGATCCCTATAGCAATCACTAAGGCTCTTAAAAGAACTGTAAAACTTCATCCACACTGAAAAATTCATATTTAACCCTTATTTTCAATTACAGCCAACGTCTTTGTTCCAGTCCCACAGAAACGGACACCCCTCTCTCCACAGTGTTTTAGAAGAAAACATGATTAAATGTCACATCTGACTTTCACAGATTCCCCAATTTGCTTCTTGTATGTTTATTATCAAACTCTAATCATGACTTTCACAAACTTATTTATACTTTCACACAAACTTCCAAAGTTTTCCCAACTTAAATAAAAACCCACAAAAACTGTGGGAAATGTTTCGCTTGAAAGATAAAAGTAAACTGGTCCAAATGTACATTTGCAATAATCAGTGTTTACTTTCGTTGCCCACTCAGCTTACAGCACTTTCAGTATCTGCATTCGACTTAATTTTCTCGTCTCTCAAAAAAAAAAAAAAAGGAGGGAAAGTAGTTGTCTTTCTCCCCCGTTTTGCTCTCAAAATATAAACTCATTTAATGGAAAGCATTCCTGAATCAGGCATGTTTTAAACTACAAGCATATCTGGTCTCAACAGCATTCATATTACATACAAAATGCCATTTCTTTCAAAACTTGAGTCTGAATATTTTGTAAATCTAATTTTACTTTTCCTAATAAACAGAAGACGTTTTACTATCCAAGACCCAATTACAATTTTAGTAAGTGAAAATAGCAAAAAAAAAAAAAAAAAAGATTTAAAAACCCACAGAAAGACAAAAACAAAAACCCCTGGTACTACAGTGCTAAGGTAGGAAAGAGGATAAGTATTAATTCATTTACTTAAAAAGTTGGGGATTTCTTCCATAAGTTTTGCACTACATTTATTAAAAGATGATATACCTTTAGCCTGGGAATAATTTATCAGTTAACAGTTATCTACTGAAAGAGGAAGTGTACTAAGTAAAACACTAGAAATCATTTATGCTGCCCTTGTTCAGAGCTGCTTAGAAAACTGGGCTAATGCCATCTAATTCTAGAGACAGAAATTTGTCTCTCAAAGGGGATCTAAGACACCCATATTTGTAATACAGTAATATTTGTTAACGGTAATAAAACGATAAAAAAATATTTCCTAATAGAAGGAATATATCTTAAAGTTTGTATGACTGGCAGCAGAAAAGACTTTTTTACTACTAAAAAAAAAAGTCTCCTGACAAGAGATTCTGGGTTTGAAGTATGTCACACCCCAGTTCCCAGGCCACGAATCCCCAGTTCATTTTTTAAAATGAGGTCTATTTCCTGTAATTTTAGATATTTTAGGGCACAATTATTTTACATTTTTATGATGCCTTTGGGGTATCATTACAAATATTTTTATGTGTTTAAACTTAGGAAAGTAAAATTAAGTAATAGCTTCTCTTAAAAGGAGCTGTCAACTCTCTCCTGAACAAAAATCTTTGTTTTAAAGCAATCTAGAGATTTATATCCCTAGTAACCATAGAAATTAATCTTAAGCTTTAGAAAAAAATTGCATAAAATGCTCCTTATTTAATTAAAATCAGAGCTCTGCTCTTTAGAAATAAGGACCCTCTTTTGAACAGAAAGAACTCTCTCCACAGAGTAGAATTGTTTTAACTCAAGGTAGCATTCTTTGTGATAAATTAATCAAACACATGTTTAATTGACTCTTGGATTTGTGTGCATACAAAGTTAAACACTTTGTTGGAAAGGATTTGCTCAGGGAAAACACTCCCCGAAAACTTCTGGTAAAAAAGGAAAGTGAAACACACAGGATCCAAACCGTATTTGTACGTTATCTAAGTGTGGGCATAAAAAGAGCAGAGAGTTTAACAGTAACAAGGAGGAGAGCCACTCCCAGCAGAACTCACTCTGTTTCCACTAGGAAACTGGAAATATTATTCACTGCGCCTTGATAGCAAGTCCAGCAACACATCAGAACTCAGACCTCACCCCGTGAGGACTCTCGCTTCCTATTACCCGCACTAGCACAGAGACGTATTCTGAATTCTCCTTTCCCCATCTGACTGCAAAGTTTAGCTCAGATTTAGAAACCAGTGGGGGACGTGTGGGGAGGGGGCAGTGTTCCCTCAAGCCACTCTCTTCCCCAGCAGCCCCTCAAACATTTGTAAGATGTCAAAGCTTTCAAGGCTTATGCAACTCAGGTTCCGAAGAAATCTGGTGAACTTTCACGAGACTTCAATTTCACAGCTTCAGGTTTTTTGCTGCGTAATGAATATTTTTAAAAGTTAAGCCACATTCCGTTTCCACTATACTTCTTAAAACATGCTAATTTGGACTTTCCATTTTGGAAAAGTGAGATAAACACAAAAAAGGTTAAGAGCTTAATGCAGAATCAGGAAACAAAGACAGTGAAGATCATGTCAAAAAACAAATATTAAATATTTGTAAAGTGCTCATGCAGTGTATCGTAAACACCAAGTAAAGTGCAAACTACAAACGCTTCTGCCTTCAGACCATCCAAGTCTTGGACGAGGTCTGGATAGGTGCTTCTCCATGCCAATTTAGGCACTGCTAAGCCTGCTAAACAGTTATCTTCTCTAAGAAACCCACTTTTTCGGAAAAGACACAGGCATCTACTCCCACACTGTCCATAGCTAATTTCACAGTCCTCCAAAGGAAAAATCTCCCGAGCGTTTAAGAGAATCAAGACATCTTGTACAGGGGACAGAAAATGATGAGGGATTATAAACGGTAAGAATAGGTCGTCTCTACTGTATTTGACACCAGAGTGTGTTCACCGTGGTAATTCTAAAAACTCTTTCAGGGGCGGGGGAGCCGGGAATGCTCTGGGCCAGCCAGGGGAGACGGGACACAGGGATGGGCACAGGAATCAGGAACCGTGGTTCTGATATTAGAAAACGACGCACCTTACCATCTTCACTGCAGACTGCACGTGTCCCCAGCAACGAGGTCCCAAATTAGACATACATGTTACGTGTCAATGAATTGGTTCACTTTTCATTCAAATTATAGTAATCGACAGGGACAGAAATCTAAAAATCTATTCCGAAGTATCAGTAGAAAACGACGTTGAGTTTTAAAATAATCTCAAAGCATAATGCCGTTTTGAAGCTTTAACAGTATGGTGTTTAGTAGAAACAAAATGCCAATGTCTACTTGAGGTAGAGTCGCAATAGCTTCCTTTCCCCTCTGCTTTTAACCACATACATGCAAGGCCTTAGGAGACAACAACACCATTTTCACAGAAAACACAAGAACTGGAAAGAGGCTTGTGGGCTTTTAACCACTGTTTGTTGGTATGTTCTTGGCTCTTCTCATTCCCCTGCAGGAAAAATTGACAAGGTAAACATATTCTCTCTCCTACTTCCTTAACCTCATGTCCCATGGCAGCTTCCTTTAGGATTTTACCTAACAGGCAAAACCTTGCCCTGGGGTCAGATATTCTAGGCCTGCAGTGCTGCCTTTGAAAGGTTACGGACCGGACCGTGGACTGAAGTGATGAAGTAAAAAGTAGCAATAATCGAGGCACTAGAAAGTATCTGCTAACCACCTGCTTGCACACGGCACAGAATGAGTATTCCAGGCAAAGCATGCGTCTGGGCTCACACTGTGCTCCTGGTCAAGTCACTTCAAGTCACTACTTCATGCTTCTTTTCCTTGATTATAAAAGGACGAGACTGCATTCCCTGATCCGTAAGGCCCATTCCCTGATCCCTAAAATTCCATGACTTTTTGTACCTGACTGAAAACGCAATAGTGTATTTTCAAGCAATCTTTCGTATCTCGGTTCTATGGGTAACTAGAATTTAATTTACAACAGAAGAACAGAGCATTTATTTCTGACAACTACATGACACAGCGTACTCCGTATTTTCATGTATCACTGTCTTCACAATATTACCACCCTTCCCATTTTATAGGTGAGAAAACTAAGGCTCGGATAAGCCGGAGATACAAAATAACATCTGTCCAATTCACTATTCATGCCCTTTCCACACACGGGCTCTCCCCTGATGCAGAGCAACCATACACGGAATCACCCACCGAGAAGCTGCCGATCCAGCGCTGTGAGTGGGAGACACGGTGCCAGGCAGGACACACGCAGGCAGGAAGCACGTCCCTCCCGCTGTGCGCCCCCACTGTACAGGGCTAAACCACAAAGTGGTACGTCCCTAACTGCAACAGGTCATTAAACACCCTACATCTGCCGTGAAATCGGGGGAGGAAGGGGTGTGGTGGACTGGACAAACAGGGAGGGAGTGTGACCTTGGACCTCGGAAGCAGGAGAAGAGGGTAAAATGCACTTCTCTCTCCTGGCCTTCTCTACAAGCTTCCAGAGGGTTTCAAAGTAGAAGTAGAGCTGACAGCCACCGACGATGAGGGCACAGGAAAGAAGACTCTGGAGTCCGTCACTAGCTCTGTGGCTGTTTCCCAAATACTTAACCTATCTTTGCCTCAGTTTCTCCATTTGTAAAATAGGAAAAAATAATAATCATTGGGTGTGGGAAGATGAAATGGGTTTTTTCCACAAAGGGCTCAGAAAAATGCCTGGCACACAACACGCACTAAGCAAATGGCAGAAGGCCTCGAATGCCCAGTGAGTGGCTTTCTAAAAGCCAGCTGCTACGTGTTCTCTTACACACACGTGACAGAAGATGACAGCTCTTCTTCCTTCCTGTGTTCTTCCATCCCTGTGTATTTAACTGTATATTTAAACACAAAAAGTAAATGGTAACCTTATGGCAGTTCAACTCCAGCTCCCCCACCCCTGTGTGAATTTACAAGTAGGAAAAAAATAATAATGCAGCACGCTGTTAGGGAAAACAGTCTGCTGAGTTAACTGTAACAAGTAAGGGTTTTTTTAAAGGAGGGTCCCACAGTACCCTAGTGGAAAGAAACAGAACAAGTTAAAATGGATGGATGCAAGAGTTCAAAATAAAATGACAGCACAGGGCACCTGAAACCTGTCCAAACCTGAAACACCAGGGTAGTGAATGAGGACCTCAGTGACCATCAGATTACGTCACTTTAAAAAATCCTAGTTTAATTACATTTTTTTTTTCATCTTTATTTTTGAGAGGGAGAGAGACAGAGAGAGAGTGCAAGGGGGGCGGGGGCAGAGAGAGAGGGAGACACAGAATCCGAAGCAGGCTCCAGGCTCCGAGCTGTTAGCACAAAGCCCGACCTGGGGCTCAAACCCAAGAACCATGAGAGACCATGACCTGAGCGGAAGTCAACCGACCGAGCCACCCAGGCGCCCCGAATTACATTTCTTTAAATAAGCGTGCCTTCATCAAAATCTCTGTCATATGCAATTTCAAAAACAAGATCTCTCCCTTTTTTCTTTCGTTTATTCTTTACATTCCCAAGAGAAACGTAAAGCAAATAATGTATGATCTTCAATTTCTCAAAATGAACAAACTGAGAGTCCAAGGACCTGCCCAAGGCCACTGCCGAGGTGAACCCCGATTTCTGAAACAGCAGCCCCAGCGGTGAGGTCAGGGGAAACGCAGAGGCCTGGGCAGCGAGGTAAAGTGGCATCCAAACCCTGCAGAGGCCTCTCTCATCGCGGTCACCACCGCCCCCACCCCCGCCGTCAGAACCCGTCCAGGGAGCCGCTCCCATGACAGCTACAGGAGGGAGGACTCGCTGGGAGGCCCCATCACTGCTCCCTGCCTCCCACAGAACTCCTCCCGACGATCCGCTGGCCGGTCCAGAGCACAGGCCTCTCCGTTCACCCCGGCAGCCCCACCCGTGGCCAGTCCTCACTGCTCGCCCATCTGTGATCCGGGGTCCACGCTGCCACGCCACCCACGGCGCTCGCCCGAGCTGGTGCCGAGGAGGAAGGGCCGGGCCTGGGGGAAGGGTGCTATTGGAGGGTCAGTAGCTGGAGCGTCACTGCAGCCTCACATGACGCCGCTACACCACAGCGGGCACAAACGCCAACTTCCCCCTAACCCCTTCCAGGCTACGTGGCTGCTGTGCGTGGGTTCTGGGGCTCAAAAAGCCCAATCGGCAGCGACAGGAAACCATGGTGCTGTGTGCTGACTGCGACCCTGTGAGTCCGCAGCACTCAGGACGCGCAGAGAACGGACGCATGGAGGGCGGGCGAGGCAGTGACTTACACGCCCTGGCCCTTTGCGGGAGGTGGGCAGAGGGTACCTTGCCCACCAGGCAACCCCACCTGAGTCCAGGAGCGCTTCGCAGAGCGCCCATCCGACGTAAGAAATGGCTTCTTCATGTTTCACACGGCAGCGAACTCCAGACACCAGCGCTCCAAGCAGCGTGGCTTCTGAGCACGGCGGCTGGGCCTGCCCACCCCCCCAACTCCCGCCCCCAGACCCAGACCAGCCACGGGCAGGGACAATTGCCTAGGTTCCCCCTCAGGCTCCACAGAGCCAGGGAGCGTGGAAGACAGGACACTCCCCTTGTCGCCCCCCCAGGATCCATAGGAGAGGCCTCTTCCGTGCAGGTTTGGGACAGTGTGACCTCTGATTTAGCTCTGAGCCTCAGGCTGAAGTGCCAGGATTAGCAGACGATATGCCAATGAAGAGCCCAGACTTCCCATTTCTAAGGTGTTTATAATGCACCATCAATGAAGCAAAACTGGGGGGGCGGGGGGGGGGAGACTAGAAAAAACGAAGTCATCATTCAACTTATTCGGCATTGACTGACCAGGCCCCAGAACTAGAAATGTTGCTTTATTATTCTGTGATAAATACCAGAAACATCAACAGACGATTGAACATTTATTTACTCATTTAGGACGCTCACAGAAGACTATGCACCAAGCAGTTTGAAACTGTCCTACAAAGGGGCCCCTGGGTGGCTCAATCGGTTAAGCATCAGACTCTTGATTTCGGCTCAGGTCATGATCTCATGGTTCATAAGATCGAGCCCTGCATTGGGCTCTGCACTGGTAGCATGGAACCTGCTTGGGATTCTTTCTCTCCTTCTCTCTCTGGCCCTCCCCGACCCCCAACACGCATGCATGCATTCTCTCTCTCTCTCTCTCTTAAAAAATAAAATAAAAAGCTGTCTTACAAATATCAACTCACTTAATTCTCATTTTTTTTGTTTGTTTACTTTTTTTGGGGAGACAAGCAGGGTAGGGGCAGAGAGAGAGGGAGACACAGAATCTGAAGCAGGCTCCAGGCTCTGAGCTGTCAGCACAGAGACCGATGCAGGGCTTGAACCCACAAAGTCGGGATGCTTAACCAACTAAGCCACCCAGGCGCCCCACTTACTTCTCATTAACAGCCTTATGAGATATAATATTATCCCAACTTTACATCTGAGGAAACTGAAGCAGAGAAAAGTAAAATACTGTGCCCAATGTCGCTCAGCTAACACGTGGCATAACTGGATTAAAACCCAGTTAATCTGGCTCCAGAATCTTGGTTCTCAAGTACCGTGTACACTGCCTGTGATGCTAGAACTTATAAAATCTGCCGGTAAAAGACGTGTCCACCGGTTCTCAGAATCACCTTATCATACGGTCCTGTGATACATCTACTCCGCCTAGAACAAAACTCGTATTGTGCCTACGGAGTTAAACTGAGATGAGCTCTACCTTCTGAGACACAAGAACAGAGAGAGACAATATATTATCCTAGCCAGAGAACGTATTTCTGGCTGTTTACATCCGAAGGTATATGATATGTGTCAAAAAGAGGAACGATTACTAATTACTGTCACTGGACAGATGCTGTGGTTTTTTTCTACTTATTAAAAAAAGTCACTTAAGATTTTAATAACATTAACGAGGAAAATCAAATTTAACAGATTTGAGACAACTCTTCAAGTTCCTTGCAAAGTAATAGTGGCTAACAAGCCCGGTAATGACAATAAACCCCACATAATGATGACACTGCTGCCAATATATCAGCAAAGTTCCCTACTAGACTCGCTGTACTTTGAAACAATCTCACCCATTTGTTTTATCTTCAATCCTCAGCACAATGACCAGCACACAGTCCCAGTCGTCCATCAATATTTACTAAATTGCTAAATAAAAGTTAAGTCCATGTGTTTGGACTATTCGTGTCATTGGTCCAATCCAAAATCAAAGACTTGATAACCTCTCCAAGGAACACAGTTCTGTGACATTAATTCACTAGTACCTGACACCACTGTTAGGACAAAACAATCAGCTAATACAGCACAGGCAATCGGGATATTTAGGAAGTATAAGAACAATTAGCTTCTATCCAAATAGGTATAAACCAGTATTCCCAAATATCAGGCAAATAACAAGGCAGTTTAAGTTTTAGGATAAAGAGCTTGGTTTCAGAACAGCTGAGAAAAAAAGAGAGAAAAAGATGTGGACGATGAGATGCTGACCACCGGCGAGGCTGCAATCGCCCTCTGAGGGCCTCTGACAGCAAGACATTTATTTCACGGGCTTAGGGCCGTTTTGCAAGAAGACAGGAAGCTCACCTAGACGGCATATTCCAGCTCCAGAATTCCTTGCTTAGAGCATGTGAAACAAAACACACAATGGGGCCAAACAGGCGAATGAAGAAAAAAGGTGCCACGTCTTAGCCAGGGGACAATTTGAGGCTCTCCTGAATTTACATAAAACAAACATTTCAAAAATTTATCCCAGTGCCTAACCAACTTTCCTTAAAAGATCTTTTCTTTTAAATTAAAAACAGTAGCTTTATTAATGCACAACCCATTTCAAATTTGAAACACAACTCTAAGCCATACCTTGTGGAGTGGAAAGCCATAATTGTAATGTGGAATGAGACCAACTGAAATCAATGTAAGATATTTGAAGTAAGTAAATACTTTTTTTTCCTAGGGGGTAGTATAAAACGTATGAAATTACATAGTAAGAAGTTATTAATTTGAAATTATGAAGTGGAATTGAGGACTTCAAAATATTCATAGATTTTTTTTTTTTCAAAGGCTTTTGAAAGCAAAGAAAACCGTATCATACTCTGGAAAAGCTTACCTTCCAGAAAAACAACATTTACGTTGCACAGCCACTTGACTGAGCACTGCAGAGCAACATTAATCTGCCACCCACCCACCCACCCACCCAAGCCCAGCACCGATGCAAGGGGAATGTTCTGGTTCACAGGGATTACACTGACTGGCTTCCACACAAACACTCATTATTTAATAGCTAATCCAATGTAATTATTAAACCTGAGCCAGGTGAGAACAGGAACCGTGTCAAGTTACCTGTAAAACAGAGTATTATGGCAAGCAGGTTTATGAAAACTTCAGCAATCACGAAGCAAAGAATCACGAGCAGCAGAACATTACCGTCAAGTCAGAAGAACTAACTAGCACTCAAAAACATTTGCTAAAGGAAAGACCAAAGGAATATTCATTCGTTCAATGAGGGGAAAGGGCTCTTCAAATGTATTTCTTTCCAAATAAAATGACTGTTGATTTAAACAGCAGTTACTGTGGATTTCACTCGGCTGTCCCCGGTCCAGAGGGTCACTGTCACCCACCATTAGGATCGGTGTCTGGGGGCCAGAGGTGGGGCAATCTCACCTCAGAGAGCCTATCTATGATCCTACCCTCAAAGGGATTTTAAAGTGGGTTCTTCACCACTTGGTATTACAAAAAAATGTGCCCCTTCAACCATATTTCAAATTCCTTTTTTTGTAACTTTATTTTCTGCTTTTTGTGGACAGTTTATGAAATATCCAAACTATGAAGAAGAAAAAAAAATCAACCCAAAATATCATTGCCTACAAATAAGCTTTTACTGACATATTATGACCCATTTTGTGCACATATCCTTTCTATAACTGAAACCATCTTTTGTATACAATTCTATATTCTATTTATTTTAATTGACACCATAATGAGCACTTCCCCGTGTAATTAAAATGTCTTCTAAAAATTACTTTCATGGCTGTGTATATCTCATTGTTTACATTTACCATAATTTGACTTCCTCTATTGCTGAACGACTAGACTGCTTCCTCTAATTTGTCACGAGGATAAATTACGCTGTAATGAACATCTTTTTGCTAAACCATACCAGAATATTTTTGTATACCAAACTTTTTATCTGATTCTGAGATCCCCTAAGATAAAGAGGAATTACAAGGCAAAAAGTCACCAACAGCTTTAAATCCTCACCTACATCACCAAACTCTCTCCCAGACGGGAGAGGATCTCTCTGCCTCACCCTCACCGGCTCCCCAGGCCCCCGCACCGTTTGCCTGTGCAGAAGTGCAGAACGACTGCACTTTAAAACGATAAACAACATAATTATCCTGATATCACTAATCCCAGTTTCTTTGCTCAACCAAACAATAATTTGCGATAACACAGGCGAGCTGAGCCTTCAGTTTCCTCATCTGGAAAACGAGGAGAGTCAGGCTAAGTGGCCTCAGCAGGCCTCTAAGGCTCTGCTGAGTCCTAACATTTCACATCTTATCTGTCACAGTGCAGACACCCTGGGTGCTGGGGCCACAGGACACTGACAGAAGATTACAGTGTAACGTAGGCCCTTAAAGCCGTTCAGCTGTATTT
The DNA here is from genome assembly GCA_028646485.1 of Cryptoprocta ferox. Taxonomy (NCBI): domain Eukaryota; kingdom Metazoa; phylum Chordata; class Mammalia; order Carnivora; family Eupleridae; genus Cryptoprocta; species Cryptoprocta ferox. The sequence goes on from CM053567.1 coordinate 185,889,444, forward strand.
CATTTTGTTTCTCCTGGAGCAAATCATAAACAATAACTCTGCAAACTGGAAATACTTAAATACAATTGCCATACAACATGTTTTATAAAAAGGAAGATAACATTTACTTCTGGTATTTAAATACACAACCTAGTTTTTGATTCTCAGTTCAGGCTCTATAAAACTAGATGCAACGGCTGGAAATTCTGATTCAAAATTATGCCTTCACAGAAAACCAGATGCTACATCCAAGATAAGATATCCTGGAGAAGTGTAGCATTATTAGAGGCAATCAAAAATCTGTAAGGGATTTTCTGCAGAAAAACAGAAATCGCCAAGATACTACTGGGCATTAAGAATCTGCACATTAACAGAAAGATGAAGAGGCGCCAACCTGCAGGTCACTTTCCTTACCAGTGATACAGCATATTTATATGCTACATGCTACACACACCTCTTGGTAACTCAACAAATCACCAGCACAAAGAACACAAATGGCAACACTATTGCTTTTCATCCTGTGAAAATTACATTAGGATAAAAAGTACCAAAAGTTATTTCATTAATTTTTTCAGCAGCAAATTCAAGCAGACCTGTTACTTGAAAACCAGTAAAAATTTACCTAGAATAACCTAATTGGGAGAACAGAGAAAAATAAATTCGGGAAAGTGGCATTACTATTAAGTCAGCAGGACAGTCACTAAGTCAAAAACCCTACTTGTAAAAAAACACAATTTTTGTTCTTGAAATCAAAAATTAATTTCATAGCATATGATACTGTTCAGGAACAAAAACATTTTCCCTTCTGTGTCTTTTCAAAGGAAACTGAAAAGTTTAATACATTTAGAGTCAAGTTTTACATAAACATTTTACATGAAAGATTTCCCTTGGATCGGGAGAGAAAAATACGCAGTTCTTACTAGAGGCCTTGAGTCGAGGAAACCGTGATTGAGCAAGCACACAGCGCACGTGCTCACGCGGAGGGGGGGGCGGGGCGGGCACCCCTGGGGGCACAGCCAGCACACACACTTTTAGGGGGGGATTGATGCCCAGGCCTTCAGCGTCCAGACACACTGCCACCTAGGTTCTCAAGCCCCACATACACTCGCGCTGCCTGGGGCTCTGGCTCTGCAGGAACCCACAGCCCCCCGGCTCTGCTTTCCCACGCCCCCTCCGCAAGCACCTCTCCCGCTTCCTAGAGGAAGGACGCAGCCCTCAGCGCACCTGAATCTAACCACGGGACCCTGTCCTGCACATTAAAACGTCTAGCAAAGGAAACCTGGAAATCTTGGAAGGGCCCCGACGACCGGGCAACAACCTCGCCGCAGCTCTGCTGGGTGCCCAACTTTTCTCACTGAACAAAATGAAGGAAGGATCGCACTGAGCTGTCATCTGACAGATTATCTTTTAAAGTTCTGATGGCAGTCTTGGCATATAACTCAGCGGAAGTTCAAAGAACTGAGCGGAGCGGCTGTGCTCTAACAAAGTCCCTCCATTCTCGTCCACTTATTTATGCAAACAACGTTTCTTAGCTCTCATGTTGTAGGAAATGAAAACTAAGAACGGAGTGGATATTGAACACTGTCACAGTCTAGAAGAAAGTCCTATTCACACACTTGCACATGATCTGGTTAAATACATCCACTGCCTTAAGTTTTTTGAATGAAATAACATTTTTTGTTTTAATCCATACACACTAATAACGACTGCAAAGGTAACTCAACACCGTAACTCAACAGAGAACTACAGCATCTTGGTCACCAGTGGAAATTTTTTTTTTAATTAAGTTTCAATTTACATGCCCATTTTTATTGCATAAAGGTATGAGAGAGTGATCAATAAAAGATTTTCAAGCATAAACAGAGATAGGATAATACGTGGGGGGAGTGAAATGAAGATACAAATTCGAGGAGAAAAAGGCTGTAAATTTAGGACTATAAAAAAATCCACTCAGGGATTTTTTTTCAACAAATGATGGTAAGGATTAAATACAATATTTAGAATCCATGGGATACACTGAAATGAGGGATCAAAAGTTACACTTTAAAATGTCAAGTTTTGGGGCGCCTGGGTGGCTCAGTCAGTTGCGCGTCCAGCTTTGGCTCAGGTCATGATCTCGCGGTTCGTGGGTTCGAGCCCTGTGTCACAGGCTCTGTGCTGACAGCTCGGAGCCTGGAGCCTGTCTTCACATTCTGTGTCTCCCTCTCTCTCTGCCCCTCCCCTGCTCGCTCTCTCTCTCTCTCTCTCTCTCTCTCTCTCAAAAATAAATAAAACATTAAAAAATAAAAAATAAAAATAAAATGTCAAGTTTTATAATATCCTGGAAATCATAACCTTTCAACTAAACTTACAATGACAAATTACAGCTGTCACCTTGAAATACATGTGTGTGTGTATTTATGTGTGAAAGAATTTTTGAAATTTCTTTTAAAGGATAAATGAACAAAAACGTATAAAGGTCACTGGTTTATGGTTTGGTGGGGTGAAAAAGACTGAACATATATAATTACAGATAATTAAAATTCTATGAAGCAAAAACATAGGGAGACTATGAGCATAAAACAGAGGTGCTCAACCTAGTCTGGGGCTGGGGGCGGGACATGAAAAGTAAGCCTCAAGAGGATACGGATTGCACCTGTCTTACTCACTGTTCCATTCCCAGGATCTAGAATAAATGACTGAAAGCAATGTTTGTGCTAAGAAATAAATAAAAATAAGGAGTTGGCCTGGCAAAGACAGTGGGAGGAAAGGTGTTTCAGACAGAGGGAACAGCATAAGTAAAGGCTATGAGGCAGAGCACATGAAATGTTCAAGGAACCAAGCTGGATCATACCATGCTTTATAATCTATATTAGAGATTTTTTTTCCTAAAGAGGTAACTGGAAGGAAATATTTTAATCAGGGAAGTGATCTAATCAGGTTTACTTTTTATATATTTATTACCTCTCAGGAAAAAAAAAAAATCTGTTGCTAATCAGGAAGAGGAAGGAACTCATTCATTCATTCCTCTAATAGTAACTGAGTATCTATTTTGTGCCAGATACTATATTGGGCACTAGGATACAGGAGTAAACAGACAAGGAAGCCCTGGTAGAACTTGCAATCTATCAAAAAGGATTTGTTAAGAGAGTGAAAAGAGAAGCTAATTGGGAGACTAAGAGAAAACACATACTTGCAAATCACCGATCTGACAAAGGACTTGTACCCAGAACATATAAAGAACTCTCTCACACCTAATACTAAGAAGACAGCCCTCAATTTTAGAATGGGCAAAAGACTTATACAGACACCTCACTGAAGATGGCAAATAGGCACATGAAACACGTTCTGCATCATTAGCCATGAGGGAAAGGAAAACTCACATGAAATTACCACTACGTGCTTTCTAAAATTGCTAAAATAGAAAAATGCTCCCAATATCAAGTGCTGGTGAGAGTATGGAGCATCTAAAACTCTGACAATTGCTGGTGATAATACAAAATGGTAGAGCGACCGTGGAAAACAAGATAGTAAATATTTTTTATCAACAGTCTATTGAGGTAGAATTCCTATAACATACAATTCACCCATTTAAAGCAGGCTATTTGGTGGTTTCTAGGATATTTACAAGTGTACAACCATCAGCCCCCAGTAAGTTTGTCTTGTTTTCCCCATGCCCATTGGCGGTCACCCCCACACCTCCCCAAACCCTCCCAGACTCAGGCGACCAGTCTACTCCTCTACGTCTACCAATCTACGTCCCTGTGGATTTGCCCATTCTGGACATTTCTCATGCATGAAATCATACAATATGTGGCCCTTTGTGACCAGTTTCACCCAGCAGGTCTTCAAGGTTCATCCATTTTGTAGTGGGAGTCAATACTTCTTTTCCTTGCCAAACAGTATCAACTGTATTTTATTTATCCATTCATCAGTTGATGAACATTTGGATTAATTTCACTTTTTGATCATTATGAATAATGCAGCTAAGAACATTTGCGTATAGGTAGTTTTTTATAACATTAAGTATATACTTAACATATGACCTACCATTCCCACTTTTGGGTATTTGCCCTAGAAAAATGAAATTTATGCTCACCCAAAACCTGTACACAAATATTTGTAGCAGCTCTATTCATAATTGCCAAAGACAAGACACAGCCCAAATGTCCTTCAACAGGTGACAGATGGCCACAGTACCTCCATATGACAGAATACTGCTCAGTAATAAAGAAGGAACTATTGATAGATACACACACATCTTGAATGAATCTCAAAAGCACTACGCTAACTGAAAGAAGTCCATTATGAAAGAGTTAGATACTATGGGATTCCATTTACACAACATTCTTGCAAACACAAAACTAGAGCAAGGAAGACCAGGTTGGGCAGAGCGGGACGGGGGACAGGTGTGGCTACAAAGGGAAAACATGAGGGAGTTTTTGGGGAGCAATGAAACCGTTCTGTATCCTAATGATGAAACGGTTACACCAAAAGAGAATGTGTGTGTGTGTGTGTGTGTGTGTATAATGTTAAAAATCCACAGAACTGTACAGCAGAAAAGTCAATTTTACTTCACGTTAATTTTAAAATAAAACTATGATGAAGAAAAAAAGAACCTAACTGGAAAGACATACACAGACTGTCCCAGCACCTTATGCTCCCCTTGGAAAGTAAGCATTCCTTAACTGACTGCATGCTTATCATCCATCGGTCACCATGCCAGAGAGCTGATCTCTGAACAAATGACGTTGGCCATCCTAACACAGATGGACAAGGTATTCTGAATCCAAATACGGGTGTTTTTTCATTTAGATACTAGCATGCGTCCCATAACTGCTTGGGAGAATTATGAATCATCATTAAATAAATCAATCATGGCTAACACCCCACCTAGAGTTTAGGACACAGAGAAAAATGCCTAGGTGAAAAGCACCTGCTTTTAGGGCTTTCAACCCGGGCTCATATCTCAAACCACTATTGATTTGTTTTTGTTTTCTGCGTGTTCAAGATGTCTTAAATCTGTCATGTGGGCCTCTCCATACTTCCCATTTAAGCTGCTTTGGAAGAAAACAGCCTCTCTCTGGACCACCCCTTCTTACCTCTTGTTTATGCTACATAGCCTATATTTAACTTTAGCTGATACCAAACATAACTTCCAAATTTGAAAATCCAAGGTTTTACGTTACAGTCAGAAACACAAGGAAACATCACTTTAATTACATAGATTTTATATATGAAGTGTATTACTCTGAGGCAAAGACTGAGTCCAAAACTTCCAAGAGGTGGCCGGCGGGGCGGGGGTGGGGGGAGAGGGGGGAGGAGTACACCCCAAAATGTCAGGATCATTATTCTAAAATCAACAAGAAAGAGTTGGGTTGCCTGGGTGGCTCAGTCAGTTAGGGGTCTGACTTCGGCTCAGGTCATGATCTCATGGTTCACGGGCTCGAGCCCTGCGTCGGGCTCTGTGCTGACAGCTAGGAGCCTGGAGCTGCTTCAGATTCCGTGTCTGCCTCGCTCTCTGCCCCTCCCCCACTCACTCTGTCTCTCTCAAAAATGAAATCAACATCAAAAAAATTTTTAAATCAACAAGGAGGAGCTGATTTGTAACAAAAACCGAGTTGAACTTGGGAGTCAAAAGACCCCAATTTGAGCGATCATGGCTTTGCTTACAATCTAGTACTATTCCAAACAGATAATAAGCAATAACTATAGTATGTTAAAAATAACATATAATAAACAGTGTTAATAAAGTAAGTTAAATGGTGATAAGTGCTATGGGGAGAAAAAAGGAAAAAGTAGAGTAAGTGAAGGGAAATCAGGTAGAGTGTGGGGAAAATCTAGGCCAAATGTGGGGAAAGAGGTGAATTATAATTTTAAATGGGGTGATCAGGATGGCCGCATTGAAAAAATGACGTGTAGGGACACATTTGAAGGAGGGGAGGGAAGTTAGCCACGCAGATATCTGGGGAAAGCATTCCAAGTCCAGGGACAAGTCCCCTAAAGGCCCCAAGACTAAAGTCCCCGACAGGCCCAAGACAGGCATATTTCCAGCATGTGTTTTCTGGACACCTCGGCGCAGAGATGTCGGGCAGGTAATCACACAGAGAGTTGGAAAGAGAAGTCTAAGCGGGGAATAAAAATTGGAGAGTTGTTGGAATTCAGATAATAGAGCCGTGAGGCTGGATGAGATCATCATTCATCATTCTTTGGACAAATATTTAATGAGTGCCTGTGTGTCTACTCTGTGCCAAGGAGAGGAGAAAGAGAGAGGCTCAGCCTCGCAAAACGCTCTCCGGTTCAACTCTAGTTTAAACAGAGCAATGAGGGGAGGCCAGGGGGAAAGAAACTGAGAGAGAATCCTGTCATGATTTAAAAAATAAAAAGTCAAAGAAAATTTAAAGACAGAAAAATTTAAAGAAAGACTTAGCGTGAAACGTAGGCACCAGCAAATCTGATTCTTAGTCTCGGTGACAAGCTGCAGGACTCTGTGCGTTAACATCTCAAGTCATCACTGGCACTGTTCACCAGCGCCTTCACTGAGACACCCGCGAACAGGAGTCAGGAGATGAGTCAGAGGTACCTTCTTTCTGATAGTTTCAAAGAGGAACTGTGGCTGCCCAGCCCACGTAGACGCAGATGCAGCTGTCCCTTGCACCAGCAATGCCAGATCAAGGAGTTATAAGACAGCGTTGGGTTTTGTTCCACAGATCTGAACATCTGATTTTTATCCCAGCTATTCATATAAATGGACATTTCATTCCTCATATATGAGCTGAATGCAGACCTCGAGAGAGATTTTTGAGAAGGCAGCATACTTCTGATGCAATAGTAGTAGCTACTCATGAATGGGCTTTGTTTGCTTCAAAAGTTTTAGAGTTTGGAATATACGTTGTTTAGGTGCCCAAGAGAGACAACAAATGTCCATCTGAACCTGTGTGGCAGGTGAACTAACAGGGTCCCTCTAAATCCGGGGGATGGGATATCTGTATAGTAGCTCAGCTAAGTGCTGGAAAATCTTAAATACGGGGCTGAAATGTGTGACAAGAACCAAACTACACTCACAGTCTATGTATACCACACCAGGTTAGTTCAGGCTCTCTGGAACAGAAACTAATTCTAGCTAGCTACTGAATGGATACTAAGGTTATTCAACGTATCGGAAAGATGGATTAAAATTCAGGGATTATCAACTTAAGCCCCACCGACATTTTGAGCCAGACAGTTCTGTGTCATAGGGGAGCTGTCCCAGACACTGCAGGATGGCTCAGCTGAATCCCTGGCCTCTCCCCACCAGATGCCAGCGGCAGTTCCCTCACTGGGACAACCAAACGTGTCTCCAGACGTGACCCAATAACCCCGGGATGAGACAAAACTGCCCCCAGTTGAGAAGCACTGGTTTAATGAGTAAAACACGGGAAGGGCAACGACAGAGCTGGGCCTCAGAAACCACTGGAAGCAGAGACTGAAAACACCTTTGATTTCTAATCCCGTTTTCTCTGCATCTTAGCTTTATTCTCAGCAATGGACACACGGCCACCAAACAACTCGTGAGTTTTGTTCATTAAAATCTAGGCCTCTGAACAAAGAATGAGTCTCTTTCCTGATTCCAACTTTTAAAAACTCCTAGGGAGGGATTCTGATGGCTCTGATTTGAACCTGACAGCCAGGCGGGTCTAGGACCTGGGGGGCAGGGGATGAGGGGTGCTATCTGGGAACACAGCAGCTTCCACTGAAACCACCAGTTTGAAGTCAGAGGCGGGGAAGGTGCTATTGGTGATAAAAGGTAGATTTGGGGACAAAGGAAAAATAATAGGTATGTACCACAGCCACTTACTATTGGATAATAAGCGCAACCACTGCAAATAGCCAGCACATTAATAGTTCTTCGCAATACTGAACTGGATTTGTTTGTCCACATTTGTGGCATGTTGGTGAGTCAGGTACTCTGGGAAGCATTTGAGTCTACTGGGAGACCATTATTAATTTTTGGATAAGTGGGCAGACTACATAGTATCTATTCTACACTTGGCTGTTTTGTCACTGATGTATTTTAAAGTGAGTTTCTGGATGGTGCATTTAAGAACTCCACAGATGAAATCTGGGAATATTACTATCACTATAATATTACTGCCCACAGGCAGACATGACAAAGGACTGACAGTCGGTATGGTCTGTGGGCTACTAACAAAATATACTTTTAACATGTGACTCTGCCTAAGTCAACGGAAGACCATAATTGAACAACCATTGCCCAATTTGTGGGCTAACGGAAAACCAAATGTTTGCCTTGAAACTTTGCAGTTGGGTTCAAGAATAAAATCCAGGAATACGATAATATACACATCAAAAGGACATAATGCATTCAATTCAGAATTTAATGAAGAAAACAGTCTAACTTAAAAAATTGTAAGACTTTCCCAAGACTAAGTGGAGATAGTACAGAGGAAATCCTTCCTGCTTCTCTCATTAGTAAATTCCAGAAATTATGTTCTGTGTTCATTCAAGAAGCACTTGTCCCTTGAGTGGAGATCAGAGAGAGGGTGGGCTCTGGGCTGGGTCACAAATCTCAGCTTTGCCTAGGGCGCTAGGGCAGCCAGAACTCCTAAGGGGCTTCGAATGCATCTGTGATCTCCACAGAAGTAGGCTCAAACACCTGATTAGAACCTTATCTCGGAGGAAGCACCCCTTTATTGGGCCAGGAGCCAATCACAATTAAAGGAAGGACAGAGAAAACAGTCTGAAGCTGTAGAGGAGTCCTTTCAGTCGGCTTTACGGGAGCTGGGCCTAATGGTCACAGCCCTCTCTGTTCTTGGCTCTGCGCTATAGTTGGGTTTTCGGGGCCACACACCTCAGTGAGCAACATAAAGAATTAGTAGTATTTTTGAAGTCCATCACTGGTCACTTAAATATGGCACCTCGGAAATCTCCAAAATCCCACGGTTACTAGAAATCACATTCCTCCATTTGAAACAGATGCCCAACAAAAAGGAATACCCAAGATTCTTCATCCTCCAATGGGGAAAAAGTGGCCCCACACTTAACAGCTTCCCTGCAAAGCCAGAGGCTGGGACATCTCCTTGCTAACGCAGTAATAATGCGCCAGTGGGCTGTGATTAAACAGCCATAAAGTTCTATCTTTTCTTATAAAAGACTGATGTGCAATCGTTGCTTTTACAAATGACATGATTTCTTTCCACCTGGGAGAAATCCATGCAATACGTGCATCAAAACTGGAGGGAAAACTGCCACATTCCACCTTCCACTGAGAGGGACAATCCAGCCTAAAGGAGAAATGATGGGCAATCCGCAGACTTCAAACCCACGAGACCAAGACCTGTACGCTCTGACTTCACTGCATCAAACAGCACCCTTCCAGTCTTCCAGAGCTGTACACCGAGTGACTGTTTCTGCAAGGCTTCTCCATGAGTCAGGAAGACTTGTAGACATACAAATCAGAGACATGTTTCTCAATCTTCTCACTGCAGATGGGAAACCAGTTGCATAAGTAATATTGTAAATTAAGCAACCAACTTGTCAAGCTCAGCGACAGACAGTACAACTTCAACGGAAAACAGATTTCATGAGTAAAGTTCATTTTATCATTATTCTCATTTTTTAAAATTTAAGAAATAAAAATGCTTTTTCTTTCAGCTATTTCGTTATGGTAAAAGGAGAGAGATAGAGACAGAGAGAGAGAGAGAAGAACTTAAGTGTTATTTAGACGTGATTCCTATTAACTTTTAAGGATCCTTCACTCCCAACCTTTCAATACAAAGGATCCTGAATGGATGATCCACTTTGTCTCTATTTTTCAACACATCCATTTATTTAATCTTAATCCCTTTTATTTAATCTTAATCCCTACTGAAACTATTCTCTACATGATAACCAATTAACCTGGTCAAACCTCCTAGTCTTTTCTCTGTTGCATGATTCTTAACCAATTATTTAATCAAAATGCCCTCTTCCTTGGGAACCATGGTATTCTAATCTGTATCCTTTACTCTCTGAAGGCGAAACCCAGGAAGAGTCCTGGCACTTGGCTAAAGAGGCTCTTCTTAGCACCTTTCTCCCTAAACTTGAACTGTGGAATTCACAAATGTCCACAAGGCAGCACATGCAGGAAACACTGCATAAGTTTTGTTGAGTGAATGCACTGTTGCCTTAGGAATGTTCTCCCATACTCACTGTTCAGTATTCACTAGCCTCACTCAGCCTTAGCCACCCAAATTACTCCCACAACTCCTGAGTGTTTTCGACTCTACTTTTACTGTTATTGTTATATACGATCAGGTATATTTACATGTGTTAATTTGTGGATGCCTATCTTTGTGGCCCAGGGGCCTTCTGTGGTCTGTATTAATAAGAGCTAATATTTACTGAATATTTACTATGAACAGACACTACTCCTAAGTATATATAGTAACAACACTCTGAGGCAGGCACTTAAAACCCCCATTTGACCCAGAGAAAACTGACGCACGCAAAGGTGAAATGACTTGCCTGAGTTGCACAGCCAGAAAGTGCTAAAGCTGGGGCTTGAAACCAAGGCAGATCAGAGGCCAGCATCTCCGTATACCACACTCACTGGATGTCTTTACACTGGCCCATTGCTTTCTTTTAGATGATGTACTTGTTGGGGCGCCTGAGTGGCTGAGTCAGTTAAGCGTCCAACTTCGGCTCAGGTCATGAACTCAAGGTTCATGAATTTGAGCCTCACATCAGGCTCTGTGCTGACAGCTCAGAGCCTGGAGCCTGCTACAGATTCTGTGTCTCCCTCTATCTCTGCCCCTCCCCTGCCCATGTTTTCTCTCTCTCTCTCAAAAATAATTTTTTTTTTTTTAATGTAGATAATGTACTTGTCAAAGGCAAGCACTGTTTTCTTCCCAACTATTCTCCCAGTGCCCAGTAGAGTGCCTGGACCAAAATAAGGTACGTTAACTACACCAGTTAAGGATTTGTACTTTGACTGCATTTCTTTTATTTCTTTCACTTGATTCACTATATTCATTCAACAAATAAATGTTTTTTGCATTTCTATCATGACCACGTGCTACAGACTGAAAACCAAACAGGATGGGGCCGGTGCCCTCAAGAAGTAAGGGAAACTAACAGTCAACATGTGCAGTTATAGCACCCATAATTGTAGGCTGTGTCATTTCGCCCAATAACAAACCAGTACAATTTTCTATGTGTCCAGAATGTATATAAAAATAAAACTTATAAAATATTTACAAGGAACCTTGACGTACCAGAGAGAACATCAGGGGTAGAGTGACAAAATCCTGATCTGAATTATTGTCCTGCCACTTTGGGGTTTGTGGCTCCAGTCAAGTCAAGTCGGGTTCTCTGAGGCTCATGTCTCTTACTCACCTATAACACAGGGAGGCTTTCCTAAAAGAACTGTTAAAATCAAGTGAAAATGGCAAGCTGGAACATTTTTAAGAAACGCTGGCTATTGGTCACATACCGAGACCTCACGTGAGCCCCATAATAGCACAACCCAAAAGACTACACTGGTCTTTGTCAGCAGAGCAGAAAGCAATGTCCTCACCATCAAAAACATAATTTCTCCAAGACTATTTCAATGAAGCACAAATACCAGGCAAGTACAAGTATATAAAAGAGAAGGTGTAGTTTGGAGCAGTAAGGTTTCAAAGGAATGGATCATTTTTTAAAAAGAAGGGTAACTGGCTGGCTGAAAGGGAAACGGAGGGTGTTGAGGGCAGGGCATCACCACGCCTAGAGTCATCTGGGAAAATAAGACCTAGATGATGAAATGGCATAAAAGGAAAGGAGAGAAAGACCAGCACTGCGGCGCCTAGGTGGCTCAGTCGGTTGAGTATCCAACTCTTGATTTCGGCTCAGGTCACGACCCCAGGGTAGTGGGATCAAGCCCTGCATCGGGCTCAATGCTGAGAGTGTAGTACTTGAGATTCTCTCTTCCTCTCTCTCTCTCTCTAAAATAAATAAAATAAAAAATAAAAAAACGGAGGGGGGGGGTGCTTGGATGATCTTTAAAAATATATGGATATTGTGACCTAGCCAGGGAGAAAGGGCAAACGGCAGACAGAGAGTCAGTCTATCATTCAGCCAACCAGGAGCAAGTGCTTGCCACAAGCCAGGCATTGTGTTTGATGCTGGAATACAGTGGGAGAACATAACACACGTTTAGCCTTTGATCTGAAGAAGCTTACAGTCCGGTGGGAATGGCATGAACAGGTTAAAAAAAAAATACAAAAATCCAAACTGCGCCAAGCACCATGAAGAAAGTAGCATCAGGGGCCCACGTGTCATATACGAAAGGAGGACCTGGGAGGGAATGTAGGTCTAGGAACTGGGGAGACAAAGAAGCAAGAACGTTTTTAATGAAATCAGGTGAGGGAGTAAATGAGAGGATCCAAAGGGCCTCTGGATTCTGTACTTGGAAGACTAATCTTTCACCTTCTCGGTGAAGACCCTAAGAAGCACAGGGATAGGAAGGAGGCAGTCACTGACCTACTTACTGTCCTAGAGCAAATGTCGCATAGATCTATTAAGCTTAAGGTGTCCGTAATCTTCTTTGAGTTTCCCTTTCCCAATGTAATTCTCAGAAAGTACATCCAGCAACCAGGTAAAACTGCTTCTCTCCCCCATGACAGAATCCTTAAGACATCCAAGGACAACAAAACCTCAATGAACACAACTTTGTAAAAAATAACGTGGCATATTGGGAATGGCCATAAAGTTTCCAGAAAAATTCATGGTCTAATATGCAATGATCACAATCCAATAAATACCTCAAAACATTTGCTTCCAATGCTACTTGGAATGTGACTGACCTTAATACCAACTAGTGGGGGGAAGGAGCTCCGACTGCTGCACACGCATATTCTCAAAACCGCTCATCTTCTGTTCATCGTGGCATTTTAAGAGAAACCTGAATTGCCAAGGTTCCTAGATAAAATTTAAATATTTTGAACCAGCCATGGCAGATCAAATTCTCACTCAAAGATGTATCAGGCCATAAGCTGACTTATTAAGAGAAATGGTTTGAAGGGGATTTTGAATACTACACACTGAATCTCACAATGGATACCAGCCTGAGGAGCAAATGTAACAAAAATGTACAAGGAGAAAAAAACCTGGAAGACATATTTGGTAAGAGAGAGATGTTTTAGCAGTCTACCTGCATTTTTTAAAACAGCCTACTCAGTGTGCGAAGCAACTGAAAATTACCTTAACTACAGTCTTTTAAGCTGAAGAGGAAAATAAATTATTTTTCCTAGCACATAAAAAAGAGTTCTAGTCAGCAGCAATATGTTAAGGACTACTTAAAAAAAAATTCTACTCAGGGTATAATTCCCCTCCCCCACCCCACGCAGTCTTCTCTCCAGTGCAAATTATTGATTTGCAGACAAAAGTATTCAGAAAACAAACATCTGAGTATAGCATAAACTAATGCTGATACAAAAGCCTTTGTGATGAGAAAACGCAAGATCTCAAATCTAAGGAGGTAAAACACCAAGTAGCAAAAATGAATCCTTTAAGAACTATCAAACCAAACAAAAAATAAAATTAGATATAAATTCAACTTTTAGACTGTGGTCAATTGAGGTCTAGACAAAACCCTATGTTTGTTCACTGCCTAGTCTCCAGTCTGCTCCAAGTTTGAAAAGGTAATTGAACACAGTCTATAATTACTGGATTAGACACAGATGGGCTCTGTACATTTCAGGGGGAAAAAAGCACTGTTTTGATTCATTTTATGATTGCCTGTAAGGTCAGACTTTTCAAAATGTACTTTCATCTGTTAAATGGTTTCTCAAATTCCCTGGGGTATATCTTCAATAACTGTGATGTTTTAAGCAATTTGGGCCTATCAGATCCTGTCTTTGAATGTAACTAGCTGCCCATTTTCTAGTATTATAAATGTGCATGTAGGTTAATTGCTACATCTCTTACATATTTTCTGAAGTTGCAGTTTTGGGGGAAAAACTGAAAAACTGTGCCCCTTTTCTGACAGGAATTGGTCATGCTGGTGGAGATTTCCAACGCAGGGGGGAAAAAGAAAACCTTAGCTATTTGCTAATAAATGATTTAGTGTCATCTAAAGATCATGAAAAATATTTTCTACCTGATTCAAGTAAAAAACAGAAACAAGGAAACATCAATATTTAGGACAAAAATTGTTAGGCAAAGTTTAGATTTCTTGCAACGCGAATAATGTACAAAACATGATAACACATACTTGACTTAAATCCTATGCATTTTTATGTAATAACTATAAATGATGAGGACACATATTGTCTGTGCTAACACAAGAAAGAAAACTTCCTAATCGAAAAGAGGAAAATACCTAAACATAGCATTCTGTATCACTTACAATTAATGATGATAATTATTATATAGCAGTGTATTATAAATTCAGAGTGGAAAATAGTATCTAACTTGGAGAAATGGGAATGGGGGTCCCTTTAGGGTCGTGCCTACCCTATTTCCAAACATCTCATATTAAAACAATTTATTCAGTAGAGCTAGACATAAAATTTTTAGTTATGAAAATTTGCGGCCATACCCAACAGCTTGGGTTAAAATGCCATAAAAAGCCTTCTTTGCTGAGTATACTTAGCCACAGAAAGCAGTTTCTTAGGCTAAAGATTCGGTCAAAGGAGCCCCCAATTCCCCCCCCCCCCCCACACACACACAACCCCCAGGAGAACTGCAGAACTCCAGGGACTGCTCCGTACCGGCGGCAGCGAGGACGCCAGTACATTCTTCATTTCATTCCTACTTTTCGTAACGTCGCAAGTATCATATCAGATTCTACCTTTTTTAATTTCCTTTCCGATGACAGCTTCATTTTCTACTCCCCAAATTCACTTCGGTTGGCTACTCTGTGATCCCATTACAACAGAAACACCCCAATACTAAAAACATTAAGACGACAGTGTGGGATAAGGAAAAATTCCAAAAAGTTTTTTCTATGTTTTAGGAAGTTAGTTTCATGTGTTTTAACAAATAACCTTAAGTTGAAACTCATGAAATTACGCATGTAAGCAGGAAGTTTGTCTACTTAGACAAAGATTTACAGTCATGTAGTAAATTTCCTGACCCTCTGGAAGATGTACGAATGTGCTCTACTTTTAAGTAATCTCTACACCCAACGTGCGGCTTGAACTCACAACCCCCGAGATTAAGAGTCACACGCTCCACTGACTGTGCCAGCCAGGTGCCCTGAATGTGATCTACTTATAACCTCCTCTTCTCAAAAATACCAAGGTGTTTCTAAATAACACAACCTTGTGTTTTTAAAAACACACTAATTTGAAAAGGGAAAATTGTGCACACAAATGTTTATATCACTATTTACGTGAACACAACTATCATTTACAAGTGGTCCTCTAAAATGTTGTTGCAAATATAATGCTCTCACGTGTACTAAGAAAGTGGTTTAGTAAAAAAAAATTTAATCTATTATATATTTGTTATGTGCTTATGTAAAACAAACAGCTGCTTCTCTTTTATGTTTCACATATATTTGGGTTTTCTTATAACAATTTGCTAAACGTAAGATACGTTTGTATTTAAATGACTAGAAGCTCAGGGTACTACGTAAATGCTGTAGAAAATTATTAACAATTTCCGTCCATGCTCCCCATAGAGCTCACACACACACACAACCAAGATAATATCAGAATAAGGCAACTGTACAAAAAACCATGACAGGACTCAGCGTCGTTACTGTGTTTTATACTTTCCTTCCTAAGGGTGTATATAAAAACTGAGAGCAACAAGCCAACAGAAATGGTAAAACTGCCAAGGAGGGGAGTTTCTTTAGGTAAATCTATTTGTGAACCTAAACATGAGTTTCACAAGACCGGTTACCAAAAACCGTGCTTTACTGTAGATTATAAACAAGCAACAACCTCTCAAGAGGTTTTTTCAAAAAAAGATATACATCCTATAAATTAATTCTGTTCTTCCTTCCTTCCTCCCTCCTTCTCATCCTTTCTTCCATAATTTCATTTCCAAAGCCACAAAAAATATATTTTGAAAAATTATAGCGTGTTGACTTTGATGTATATGATTCTGCACTGAAGCCTGAGTTTCGCCGACTCTAGCTCACAACCATTTTGCTCACATACACACGCACTTTACTTTTTGACATTAATGTTTCAAGTAACTGTGAGCTTAAAATCATTAAACTGACTATAAGAACAAAAGCCTGGAAAGATTTCTTCCTAGCCTTTCTCAAAAAAAGGCCTTTCCCTTTTTAAACAATTTACATGATGTTTTATGGTCCTTTTAGAAGAGAATTATAGTAAATGGCACTCCAAGTGGGTTGTGTGAACCCACAAACCACTCCTCATAAAAACTGCTATAATTTTCCAGGACAGGGACAATAAAATATCATACATAAGCCAAAGCTAAATCACGGTGTGACCACAGTAACAAACACATTATTTTCATGAAAATTAAGCATGATAAAGCTAACAAAGAGATGACAACGAGAAAACTTCTGACAGCTTTTCCTCAATCTACTTAGTACTTACACAAGCATTTACAGAATTTTCCTCCATTTCCTAAATGGCTTGAAATACAGGTGCTAATCTAGTACTCAAGTTTTTATGTGTCGTTCATCTGTTTTCAATGAGATTAAGAAAATAAGTAACTTCAACTGTAGCTCAAAGAACACTTTGAATAAGCCAGACAACCTACCTAAAATTATTAACATTTTTGTTTCTAATCAAAAGTTAAACTTTATGGCAAATTCTAAGGAAATTTTGAGGAGACGCATTTCCCATTTCGGACCGCTAGGGACCAATAAGTGTCTTCCATTCCCAAACGAGTAACTTCGCAGTTGTTATAACTAACACCCTGCAGCCCTGAGCAGCAGACCACCCCCCTTCCCTAACAGAGCCACACTCACTATCTGTAAAGCAGAGGAGACCCAAACACTGGATAGAGAAACGGGGGAGCGAATGAGAGTTTTAAAAGATGAAAGTTGCTCAAACGTTGGTGCCACTTGTTAATCACCATCTACCCTGAAAAACTTCCCGAGGCCCCTTTTCCCATGGTAGAATTATTAAACATTGAAACCGAAAGAGAATAGAAAGCCATGCTTTTCTGACCCGGGGGTGGGAAAGATGGCAATGCCACACTGATACAGAAAATAAAGGCTGCCTAATACAATTCCCTGGAGCTGATCGCAGCTGCTAAATCAGGCATAATGCTGAAATTAGGATCGGTAAACCAAGCCAAAGTATCTACAAAAGAATATCATTTGCAGAGTTACCTTATGATGCAATAACCGTGGTAGGATGAAACAGCATTTTCTACTTCAATCTGTTGTTACTCATTCTGGTCAGAGAGAACTCTTTAACATATATACAACACTCCTCTACAGGAAAACACTGGGAAAGAACTGAAATGAAATAGTATAAAGCCCTGAAAAAAAAAACAGATGCAAACCTTAGTGGATCTATTTTACTGTTTTTTAAACTCTTAGCTAAAATGGATGGCTCTTTCTAGAGTAACAAATTGTGCTAAACTTTATCCAGGATTTTTGCATGCAGTTCCAAGTTCCCAACTCTTTCCAAAAGCTCACTATAATTCGCGTTCCAAATTTCTAGGAGAATATGGCGGCGAGTCCCTTAACTGCTAAGGGTGCCTGTATACAGGAATCTGTTCTTCTTTCCAGACTCACAAAACATAAATAAGAACGAAACAATGAGCTAGAGGACAAAACAATACACTGAAATGTATACTTGTCAGATCCTCTCATATAAAAGTGGACATTTTCGTATGAAAAAATATTTTTGCTCCTAAATCAAACTTCAAGAGGACACCTAAAAACTATACTGGTAGATATAAAGAATAGTCACATTTAAATAATGTGCTATTAAAACTGAATTCATTACTCTTGAGCTTACATAAAATTTTGTATGATAAAGTATGTCATTGTACTTGTTGAGACAACGCAGTGAGCCTTTGTTTGTGTTTATTGGAAATGCCTTCCATATTCTGAGGCTCCAAATCAGAGCTTCCCAAATGGAATATGCAGAGAAAAAACACGGATTCCAAAAAGAAGACTGTGCAAACAATACACAGTTCCAAGATAAATAAATCCATCCAAACCAACTAAACTGTTCTTCCAGGTTAATCAAAGACTCCTGCCCAGCGAAATAGATCTTTCAGAGAACATAAGATGTCCGCATGTCAAAGACTTACAATTAAAGTGATCTTCAGAATTTAAATTTTTTCATCAGCCCAAACACAACAATGAACAATTTATCTAGTCTTACAAATAGATTTAAAGACTCTTGGAAGATGCAAGATAAATTCAACTCATCCTACAGGATCTGATCTGACTCCTCCTCTGTTTACCAAAGTCTACCCTACCCACCAAATCCACCCCTCCACCCTACCCACCCCACCCCACTCCACTGCCTTTACTGGACTCCATGCTATTTGTCTAATATGGCAAAATCCTTATAATCAAAAAGGATTTACTGAATCTCTTTTTGCTCCCTGGCCTGGTTTCCTTTCGGTCCACCTCACTGACATTTCTCTGGCCCCACAGCCTGGGCATACAAGCCGCTCTGCACGGCT
This sequence comes from Cryptoprocta ferox, assembly GCA_028646485.1. NCBI lineage: Eukaryota > Metazoa > Chordata > Mammalia > Carnivora > Eupleridae > Cryptoprocta > Cryptoprocta ferox. The sequence continues at coordinate 185,907,999 of CM053567.1, forward strand.
GGCTACATGGACGTTCCACGAGCCCCTTCACAACTGACCACACAAACACAATACCACAATGGAGGTCAACTGGTGCACTCAAATACCAATGCGAAACGTATATGGACGTAAAGTAGAGACATAAATCTGAAAGGGTAGAATTCCACCCAATGATCCTAAAATTATTTCAAGGAATCAATCTCCAAGAATGCATCATGAAATCAGAAGAGCCCGGTTAAGCTTTAAGAGGGGGGGAAAGAAGAAAGAAAGAAAATGAAAGGCTTTAGAAGCGGCAGCAAAGGTTTCACCAATCATTATATCATTGAGAGGGCTCAAACTACAGATGAAGTTAGAATACAGAAGATTGTAGAAAGGGCATTTAAAATTATTAACTGATCAAAAATTTGTAGTTGTCATTAAAAAAAAATACAACTTAGCAATTCAGTTCAGAAAGAAGAATATCCCCAGGAACATACACATCTGTTTAATATTACAAGCCAACTGTCAACATCCTAAGTGAAGTTTTAATTTAATATTTTTTCTTTCTTGATGTTTTACCTTTAATCAATGCCTCATGAGAGTATCAGCTTTCTATAAGAAACTGTTAAATATAAAGAAATGTTATTGTAGCATGTTTATAAAATCATAGTTCGAGAACTTTTTATTTTTCCAAAGCCTGACCACAACTTAATTATCTGCAGGACATTCCAGGCTCACAATTGCAAGCTCCAGTTCCCAAGCAATTTTAAACAATATCTACTGTACAGGACAGAGGGTACACAACAGACCGCAACATGGTTATATTTCCAAAAGTCAGCATTAGGCCCTTTAGACATGGTTTTTATTTTCATTAAACAATATTTGTTTCCTCACTAATCATTAAATGGTTTTCATCACTATCGCCTGTTTTCCTTTCACATGCCGGTTGTTACCATCAGTGTTTGTGTTCCTAATAAATAAAAAAGTGACCCACCCAGTTATTTAAAAATGAACACACACGATGTCTGATTCAACGAGTGTTAGAGATTCGGCAGCACACTCCCACCCCGAGTACCATTCGATTTTAATCTAGACTCTGAGAGCCTTCACAGAGGAGCGGACTCTGTACACACTCCTGTACATCAGATTTCAGCGCCTGCCTGCCTATGTTATTGTGGGCACAGAGATCTAGTCCGTGGCTCAAGACATTCACGTGGGAAAATGGAAGAGGAAGAAGAAAAGACAGCAGTTCATATTCCTGACCGTAACGGAGAGGAGGTGAAAATACTGCCAATTCCTACAGATGGAGGAGAAAAGCAGCGCGATTAAAAGTATCATGCCAGTAACTGACCAAAATGCGGGGGAGCCACTAACAGAGCATTCCAGAACTTTAGGAATCACTTTGTGGAAGGAAATTAAAAAAGGGAGAGAGAGAGTTGTATGCTACGAGGTATCAGGAACAATTTAAAAGTATGTCAAGTATGGAAGAAACAAAGCTGCTTCAAAGTCAGAGGTAAAATTAATAGCCAATAGAAAAAAATAATCCAATAAACAACCTGGAAAATCTTCAAGAAGTCTGATACTTGCATTGTTGCATTGGAACCACCAGAGTTTTCAGACGAGTAAATTATTTAAGTCCAAATAAACTACTTTCGGATTTCGGATTAACCGGCCAGTGGTACGGAAGCTCGGAGAGAGGCAGGGAGAGATACACACACAATCAGGGCATGCACACATGTTTATTAGTTTCTGTGTTTATTTATCAAATACTTTATCACACTTCCTACGTGCCAAGCACTTTCAAAGTGCTTCACTCCTTTAATCTTCCAAAATTAGGTGCCTCTTTATTCCCATGACCCACGAGTCACCCACCAGGAGGTAGTAGAGCCCAGAGTCCATGCTCAAAACCACCACGCCACAAGCCATCTCAGGTGACATTACCTTTATTTACCAAGGTAAGAAGAGGTCCATTCCTGGAGGGACCCGCACGTCTAACTGCCCTGATTCCCCTGAAGCCCTCTTCTCGTCGTGAAACTCCCTGCCCCAATTTTGCTCCTTCCTTAAGGCCTCACGCTCCGCCTATACTCCGATGTCTCCCCCTCTGCATCTCTGGCTCAGAACCCCTTCCTGAGGTCCACGTCTGTATTTACAACTGGCAATACGTGTCCCTTGGCTGTTCAGCAGGCACCTCAAATAACGATAAAACTGCACTCATGTTGACCACCCACCTAGTCACCCACAACTAAAGCCTCGAAGTAACCTAGAACCCACTGATTTTCATCTCCTACGTCTAACAAGTCCCAAATCCTGTCAAACAGACCTTGAATCTGTCCTCTGTCCTGATGGTCACCGGCTCGGCTCAGGCCTTGACTGTGTCTCGAGGACCGTGCAGGCTGGGCCAGCCCCAGGGGTCCCCTCCTCGCCGTCAGTCCTCTCCCCTCTGCTGCATCCACCCAACAGCCAGCAGTGGGATCTTTCTAAAATCCGCACCTGATCACGTCCGTCCCCTGCCGAAACTTCTTCTAGTTCACCATGGCCTTCGGGGATATTGTCCCTCCCGTTCTCTCCTTCAAGGGTCAGCTCAAGACTCACCTCTCCTGCGAAGCCCTTCACCCCTCAGCCCCTCCCAAAGTGAAGAGGTCTTCACTTCAACCTCCATAACCATACACACTTTGATAACAACAGTTCTCGCAACATGCTTTAATTATCTGCCTCTAGGGCTCAGTGGACTATGAGTTTCTCCAACTCAGGGATTGTCTCCCTCACGTGTGTACGCCCGATACCTATGCTGGGTGCTCAGTAAGTAGCGCATAAGAAAATAAAAAACTCATTCTCAGAGAGACCCTCCATTCAAAGAGATGTTAAACATCTAAGGCAGAGTGAAAGGGCATAATCTCGAGGGCAAGGACCTTTACTGTTGGCCACCCACATCCGCCGCTCTCCTCCTCCTGGAAAGAGCTCCCAAATCTCCTTGGAAATCATTCTTCCCCTACTCTCAGCTCCACGTATTGGGTGCAAGGGACACTGCCCCAGCTGTAGGGCTGGGTCTAAGTAAGCCCAACCGAGCGTATGTCCTTTCCCTTTGGAGACGGGGATGGATTTGAGGGCAGGCTTACAAGTCGATTCCAAGATTCTGATGGATACTCCACGGACCGAGCCCGTCTCTTCCTCTGTACTGAGCGGTACGGGAAAGCAAAGTCTGCAAGTCCTGCAGCTTTGGCTAGCATGAAGCAAGAGCGTGGAGGTGCCCTAAGGGAGTTGCCAACACCATGAAGGGCAGAATAGAAAGAGTGAGAAAAATCAGGCCTTTGGTGACACCATTGTGTCCCCTGGGTCCAGCCACACCAGAGGCGAAGTCATACCACTAGACTTTTCAGTGCTATCAATCAATACATTCCCATGATCATTTAAGCTAATTTGCACCGGGCTGTCTGTAACTTGGAGCCATAAGGCTGCTGACACAGTTTAAGTTAGTGTTTATGGGAAGAAAATCAAACTACACATTTGAAGAAATGCACGGAAAAAGGAGGCAGAACAAAGGGTGAGAGTGGGCAGCAAGCTGAACCTGACGGGCGATGGAAACCGGCAACAGGGCGCTCCGCACCCAGGTGAGAGGGAGATTCAGGGTGCCCACCACGCCAGGCGGCATTAACCAGGCCCTCGTAGGGGGGGAGCCTGTGCGCCCCTTATGAAAAGAATAAAGTTTTATAAAGAGCTAGAAAAAGAAATAAAAAAATAACAAATGCTTCTTTTAAAAAAGCCTTTATGAGAAAAAGAAAAGGCTTTGGGATAATTTAATCTGGAGAAAGCAAGTCCTAGAGGCAATTTAACTTGGTGAAGGTTATTTATAAGGAGGTGACTAAACAGCTGTTCTCCAATTTCACAGGGAAGAGAATCAGAGGAAACGGTTTACATTCAGTACGAGGCTGAGGCGGGCAAAAGGGAGAAGTGCTGGAGGGAGGACTGTTGATGAAAAAAAGCTAAATGAAAAACTGGGTTTTTACAGCTTTTAAAAGATGGAAAATCACCTACGTTGGTTATTTTAGTTCTCCAACTAGTAAACACGTGTTTGAGAACGCCTTCTAGTGGTTCACTCGCACTCCGCCAACCGAATCCCCCCTGTGGCCCCGGCGTGGAGCGGGCCCTGGACGCAAGCGGATGGCGGAGGAACAGCCCGGTCTCAAGGCTGCCACGACGGGAAATACCGGGAAGCATCGAACCAGACTCCCCCCTCTCCTCTTCCATCCCCACACCCAAAAGTAAGCAAGAGAGTTTGGGAGACGGCGCAGCAGCACTTGGAAAGTTAGGCAACGACGCAACGGTTAAACGAGAACACAAAACGGCACCGCGAAGGCTGGCGGGGCCAGAGTTCCTTGCTTAATGAGTGACATGGCAGCCAATGCTTTGATTTCAGAAGCAAGAGACTAGCAGAGGAGAGAATGTGCCTGTAAGGTTGGGGAGACTTTGAGTCAGTGAAGTGGAGCGAGCCGTCCGAGCAAGAGAAATAGCAGGAGCCAAAAAAGGAGGCAAGAAAGCAGAGGAGGCTGTACATGGAGGAGGCGGGTTAAAACTGCTGGGAGATCGAGGAAGTGCAGGGTGTAGACAGGGACACGTGGGTAGCACCAGCTTCATAAGGGCCTCTGAGCGCGGGCCAAACAGCCGCTCATCGTGCGGGGCGCGCGCAGGACTGAATGCTCCCGAGCAAAGTGACGTGCCGGGAGCCGCATTTCCGCGCGGCGGCCGGGCCGCAGGGGGACAGCGGGCTCGCTCTGCTTGCGTCACAGCTCGGCCTCAAAATAGCGAGTCTGAACCCACACGGGCAAGAATGGATGAGAAAGACAGGAAGCACCGGCACTGACTCACTTAACCCATTTCGCAAACACGTGTGCAAGTCCACACGGTGCCCTGTGCTGTGAGGGGGAGAGGCCGGTCCCCGTCCCCTGGGGCCTGGGAATCAAGCGGCTGGGGGAGGCTCGGGAAAGGGAGGCTGACACACGCAGCTGCCAAAATGGTGCTCGGCGTGGACGAGTGTCTGGTAGGCTCTCATTCCGAGAATTTTATTTAGACAAGCTGGAACAACAAAATGCCAAAATATAAACAGAAAAACCAATCCTCCCAAAATATCGCTTCATGGGTATCATGGGAGACACTGATTTTTGCTGCCAGTTTGAGTCATGGAAAAGTATAGAAGCAAATATGCCTGTACTGACTGAACTGTACCAAGTAATGAATATAAAAAAGGCTTTCAGAAAAAGAGAAAAGATCTTCTTTAGGACTGAAATGTTTCCAGATTTCATCTTTTGACATAACTGAGATATAGTCACAGATTCCCCACTTACCCACAGATAGGTATTTAGAAGCTTTCAGAAAATTCATCACCTCTCCTTGATATCTTTTTTTTTTTCCTTCTTTCCCTTAATTTAATTTTGATTTAACTTCCTCTTGTCACTGCTTGCTTACAAATCACAGCCTCTATGTCTGGAGTCAATTAGGGCTATAAAATACCCCACCACGCCTTCATCTGGGGACCCATTTATATATATTTTCTTATTTCAAGAGGTAGAACTAAGAGCCTGTAACTCCAAAAGTTTCCAATCAACCATCACATTCTATTCTTTGGAAAAGTATGCTTCTCTCCACAGTTAAGAAGACAACATCAAACTACATATTTTGCAAGAATATTTCCTTTCCACCTGTATAAAGATGAATTGTGCTTTGGGAATTCATTTGCAAAAAAAAAATGGGTTGAGTGTGTATAATAGATGCTTAATAGCAATAACATTAAAAAATCTTTCTACCATTTAAAATTAAATGTAATTTCCTTATTACTTTAATGGAATCCCTTGGAGTTAAAGTATTTAACTAGTCCCTTTCACATCAAGTATTCATTATATAATTCCCTTTAAATATTAGGTATATAAGGTATGTAAACTGTGCACTGACAGAATAAAAACACACATTTCCACTGAAACCGAAACAGGAGAAAGACAAGGCAGCTTGATTCAGAATCTGATAATGGGTTACAGATTCTCTTCCAGTTCAGATTTATAGTCAAAATGCAGTAAGAGCCATTTACCACCTCTAACCTTTCAGGTCATATTTGGAAGAGAAGTACGAACTGCCAAATCACTAAGAGAAAATGTGTCTGAGTCTAAAATTCTTGACTTTTCCCTATTGTGGTATTGAGCCCCAAAGTGGGGGGGGGGGGCGCTCCGGAGAGGGGGAGAGAGGGGGAGAGGGAGAGAAAGCTGTATTCCTAGAAAAACCACCTTACGTTAAAAGGCAGAGATGAACTGCACAAGGGTCTGCCCGCGGCCGCGGGAAGGAATTCCCTCGGTCACTGTCTTGCAGGGATGGCCCGAGTGCGGCTGCAATGAGATCTTGTCTGTTGCTGGCTGGTACCAGCCTACTGACTAACCCCGTCCTACCCCACAGGATGCCTGACATACACAAGGAGAAAATTCTAGGGCTGGTGGGCAGACACCTAAACCAAGTCATGGACTGTGGATCCAAAATGGACCCTTGTCTCTTCTAGCTCTCCAGTCTCTTGCTGGACCGCCCACTGGCTGAATGCGCTCAGAAGCCAGGGAGCCAGGAAGCCCAGCCCAGCTTGCCATAAAAATCAGCCTCCTGGGGCAAGAACAGAGTGGCAAGGGTAGAGAACAGATCTGGAAGGGCCAAAGGACAAGACAGGGCACGCTCCAGTCCCTATTTCTCACACGGCTTCTGTTCAACTGAGCTCTTTTTGTGGATTCTGCCGTCCGTGCCTCCCCTCCCTTGGGGCCTCTGTCACATGTTCGGTCCTGCTTCTCGTTCCTCCATCTCTGCATGTGCAAAATCTACGAGGCCCACCAAAAGGTCACCTCCTCCACGAAGTCTCCCCTCAACCTTACCCAGAGGTAGTCATCTCTCTCCTTTCAATTCCTGACGTTTCTCTACTGAAGATTTCTAGAATTATGAACACGTCTCAGACTTAGGAGTGTACCTATCACTAACCCAAGTATTTTATGTATGTTATTTATTTACTATAAGTTTCCCATTAGACTATAACCTCCACCAAAGCAGAGATTCTGTCTTATCTTTGCTCCATTCCCAGTGCCAAAAACAGCGCACAGCCTGTAATTGATGTTCAATAAATATTCGCTGAATGAATGAATGAATGCCCCCTTCTAGAGTGAAGCATTTGATAGCCAAACGAAAGTCTCTCTCATCTTTCTATTCTAAATAGCAATCTAAACGCCTTCCTAACTCATAAGCAGATAATACTCGACAAATATACGCTCGTCATAAAGTATTGCTTTATTTGAATGCGTATCTATAAGGCACCACATGCAGTGCCAGCAGCTCTACACACGGCATCTCATTCAATCCTCACAACGACCCTAAAAGATAGTGTGGCAGAAGCGTGCCTTCCGGATCAAGGCCCTCATTCCCCCAACTCCCAGAACTGCCTGCTGATGGCTCACAGCTAAGTCTCTCTAAGGGGAAGCTACTTCACCCCTCTGGTGCCTCCCCGGGGCAAGCCCACAGCCAATGGCAGGCCACCACCGTGGTTTTACAGGCCTGACCCCCTGCCTCACCTGGGTAATCCTTAAGTCCTCTCAGCTCTGGAGTCCTCCGAGGGACTAACTACTGAATGAATAAACAAAGCAACCAACTAGTGCCCCCGACAAAAGAACAGAATTAACAATTTTTCAAATATCTATACTGTAAACACTGGGTCTCCTTCCTTCTCAAGTGACTTTATTATCTAAAACCATAAACCTTCTTCCCTTTTCCCCAAAAACATACCTCAACGCTGCCTTAGGAGAAATGGTTGGTCACTAGGTAAGTGCCAATTAAAAAAAAAAAAAAGTTAGGTTTGGAGGCAGCTGTATTTCCCCCACAAGCGAGTCAGGGACTTTCAAATACATACGATTTCTGCACCAAAAAGTGCTCCTAAGGATAGCAGATGATATGACAACACATGGAGGGGGAAATCGCCAGAGATGTGACCTGGGGAACGCCAAGGCCTGGAATAGCACGCCCTGCGTGCACAGCCGGCCGTGTATTCAGAGCCTGGACACGTAGCAGGGAGTCCTAGGGACCTGGCGCCCGCACTGACCTCATCCTGGGCAGGCCACTGAACCTTCTGAACCTTGGCTGCTTCAGAAGCAAAGGAGCCTAACTTAAGGACAGTCACCTAAGCTACAGCACTCCGAGCACAGTGCCAGGTAGAGTAGGTGCTCGACAAGTGGTAGCTATTATTACCACTTCTGAGTTTGCAGAATGACAACCAGAAAGGTAAAACATCAATGCAACATTTGTGGGTGATTTTCTTGTACAGGTTAAGAAAGTCTGATTGAAAATCCAGCTGACTTACAGGAAAATTACTCACTTTACAAAAGGTTTTACCGCAGACTTCCTTTCAATAGGGACCCCCTCTGCTCTGCATTTAATATATAATCAGATACTGCTTATTCAGGATTTTTCTAATCAAAAGATATTAATTTTTATCCATCTCCTACCACAGCAAATAAAAATTCATCTGCTGGGAGTTTTACTTTTTCTATTTTACTTTTTTTTCATCTTTTTTTTAATGTTTATTTTTGAGAGAGAAAAAGAGACCGAGTGAGCGGGGGAGGGGCAGAGAGCAAGATGAAGACACAGAATCCGAAGCAGCTCCAGGCTCCAAACTGTCAGCACAGAGCCCGACGCGGGACTCAAACCCACGAGCCATGAGATCATGACCCCAGCTGAAGTTGGATGCTTAACCGACTGAGCCCCCCAGGCGCCCCTCATATTCATGTTTATTTTCTTCAGTTTTGCTTTTACAATGAAGTCTTTAGTACATTTTAATGTGAGTACAATAAGAGATAAGGACCCCCCCAAAAGAAACTTTTTCAAAGTGCTCATCAATTATCCCCCAAATCATCACTGAAGAAACCTTTTTCTCGCTGATTTACAATACCTCTTTTATCAAGATAAAGGGTACACACACATCTAGCCTAATACGCTTCACTCATCAATCTACAAACACATATATTATTGTCTTTAAAATGTTTTAGCATCTGGCAAAACTAGTATCCCCACCCCAACACACACACACACACACACACACACACACACACACTTCTACTCTTCTTCAAAAATTATTCTCACACATCTTTTTTTCTAGGTGAATTTCAGGACCACTTACAGGCTCCTCTCAAAAGAGTTCTGTTGGAATTCTGATGAAAGCTGCCCTAAACCTACAAATTAATTTAGGAATAACTGATGTCTTTATAACGCTTTGTCTTCCCTTCCAGTACACGGTATGTGTTTGTTTATTCAAGTCCGCTGTACCTCTCCATAAAATTTTGAAATTTTCTTCAAATGGGACGTTTCCATTTCTCATTAAGGTTGTTTATAGAAATGCTTTTTGTTACTACTGTAAATGTTTTCCTTGGATATTAAGTGGTCATTAATTGGATATAGGCTGGCCATTGATTTGCGTACATCTGTGTTGTAGGCAAAGAGCCTCCCCCAGTTTACCTCACACCGCGGACCAAGAAGCCCCAGGGGCCCAATCTTCCTGTCACTGACCTACAACGTGCTCACACCCACCACCTCCCCAATTTCACTTGCTCTTCACGGCTCTGCTCCCACGTAGCAGCTTTTCTGACTACCCCCATCACCTGCCCCTGTCTATACTCCTCCAGCACTAAGTTCTAATATATTTAACCCTTTAAAAACATTAGGGATAACTTTCCTTTATCAATATTAGGAGATTCAAATATTTTAAAGAAATGACACTTATTTTATATTTGAGAAATTAAGCAGAAAACAAGTGAATCGACATTTTTTTTTTACCTTTTTCATGTTTGTTTATTTGTTTTGAAAGAGAGGTAGCGCATGCTCAAGAGCAAGCTGGGGAGGGGCAGACAGGGGGAGAGGGAGAAACCCACAACCCACGTAGGCTCCACACTGTCAGGTGGACCAGGCTCAATCCCACAAACTGTGAGATCATGACCTGAGCTAAAATCAAGAGTTGGACGCTTAACCGGCTGAGCCACCTAGGCATCCCTGTAATTTTTACCTTTTTAAGAGATTATAAATTTGAAACAAATTCGGTAAAAATATACTATTTGTTTAATATAATTATAAACTGGGGGCACTTGGGTGGCTCAGTCGGTTAAGGGTTCAACTCTTAATTTTGGCTCAGGTCAAGATCTCACAGTTCATGAGTGCAAGCCTCTCGTTGGGCTCTGTGCTGACAGCATGGAGCCTGCTTGGGATTCTCTCTCTCCCTGTCTCTGCCCCTCCCCTGCTCCTTCTCACTCACACTCGCTCGCGCTCTCTCTCAAAATAAATAAAATAAATAGACATTAAAAAATAATAAAAAATAAAACAGTGATAAACTAAAAGCGGCTCAAATATCTTTCAGTAGGGGTTCAGGTAAGTAAGTTATGTGAAGCTATTTTTAATGGCTATGCAGCCAAATAAATTGGACATAGAATATATATACTGACATAGGAAAATGTTCACAATACACTGTTAAGGAAAAAAGGCAAGAAAAGGGAAAAAAAGAAGGACTACCTAACAGCAGTATAGAAAAATTATTTTTGCTTAATAGGAAAAATGGCTGGTAGTTATATACCAAGGTTATAATAGGGGCTATTACTCCTGGCCAGGAGTATTATATGCGAACTTTATTTTCTTCTTTATTCTGTTTAATGAGCACGTACTACTTTTTGTTCTTGTTAAAGATTTTATGTGTAAAAACCTCTACACCCAAGATGGGGCACAAATTCACAACATTGAGATCCACCACCCCGAGCACTTACTGCTTTTATAGTTAGATTTTAAAATAATTAGTGAACTTCAAAAACATATCTCGCTGACAGCATCCCATTATAAGAGTATATAATCACTATTAAATCAAATGCATTTATAGAAACATACCAAATGCCAGCTGTGAAAAACAAAACTCATTTTCTCATCGAAGTGAAAAATTATGAGGATGTAGAACTCGAGGGGAAAGTAACACAAGGCAACGACTAAGCAGTTACCACTGCAAAATTTTTCCATTTTAAGATATATCCTTGGACTTCCAGAAAGAAGAGTACTGAATCCTGGAACCATCCTGTCAAAAAGGTCCTTCAGGATCATCTAGCCAGAGCTCCCCATTAAACAAATAAGAAAAATGAGAAGAAAAAAAAAGAGGTTAGTTGAATTCTCTAAGATCTCAAAGTTAACTAAGGACAAAGTCCAAAAGTATTTAGAGTACAAAACCTATGCTTTCTCATTCCTGTCCTAATTCTGGAGTCAAGATATGCTGCCATCTGTCGCTTCTATTTAAGAGAATAAAAGGCAAATGATCGTTTACCGGAGTTTTCTGATCATCTAACTAAAAAGTGAACAAGAATGTGTACGATTCTGTGAAATGAAGATTTACTCTCTTGGTTAAGTAGAGCTTATGCGCTCTAACAGAAAGCTCTGACAAACAGGCATACGTTAGCTTGTGGCAAGCGGGAGCTAGCAAAGTCTAGTATATACACACTTTGAAGTGGGGAAGAAAGAAGGACTACTGAATTTAAAATTGTAACTGCACCGCGAGCTTTTCCTACCTGAGCTCTAGGAGCTCATTCAGTCCACCACCCTTCCGCTCCTCTGGTTTATCCACTTCCGTTTAGACTGGTTCTTAAGGGGCCCTTTTTAAAAGTCGATTTTAAACCCTGTATGTCTTCAACAGAATTACGTTTTTCATATACAATCTGTAATTAACCACTGTCGATTTCACTGATAGTTTGCCCACCAGAGGGAGCCCATGTGGATTTCCACATAATAAGAAACTTCAAACATCAAGTTTGTATGACTTCTAGAATCAGATTATTCATGTATCAATATTATAAACTCACTTAATAATATTGTATTTCTAGCCTCCCCAAAATATAAAAGATAAATGAGGTCAGGTATGTAAAGTCCTTAACAGAGTTCCTAACCTAAAGTAGAAGCCCCAGAAGGATTGATTTTCCACAATTTGGATCCTCCTGAGTTCTACTTACGTTACTCAAAATAAAATAGCAAACTAACTTTTTATACAAGTTGATGTGAGCTTGCTTGAGATCTGTTCTCCTAGACGGCTCCACCCTCAATATGGTGACAAATCTGGTTCTCAAGCCTATAAGACAGCGAGAACCTGGACAGGAGAATTCATTAACAATGTCACCCTCAGAGGGGCACCTGGGTGGCTCAGTCGGTTGAGCATCCGGCTTTGGCTCAGGTCATGATCTCACAGTTCGTGAGTTCGAGCCCCGCATGGGGCTCTGTGCTGACGGTTCAGAGCCTGGAGCCTGCTTCGGATTCTGTGTCTCCCTCACTCTCTGCCCCTCTCCCACTCACGCTCTGTTGCTCTCTGTCTCTCAAAAAATAACTAAATGTTAAAAAAAAATTTTTTTTTTAATATCATCCTCAGCGGGCGTCTGGGTGGCTCAGTCGGTTGAGCATCTGACTGCGGCTCAGTTCATGATCTCATGATTTGTGAGTTCGAGCCCCGCATCGGGCTGCCTGCTGCCTCCCTGTCAGTGTAGAGCCTGCTTCAGATCCTCGGTCCCCCTCTCTGCCCCTTTCCTGCTTGCACACTCTCTCTCAAAAAATAAATAAAACACTAAAAAAAGTCATCCTCAGGGGACCTGTTTCAGCAGTCTTGTCCTCGTAGGTACACTAAACTGTTGGTGACCTGCCAACTAGAAACTGAGGAAAGAGGGAACTATTTGACCCATTCTAGATTTTTCTTGGGATGAAGGAGAAAATCAACTGTCCCTGAGAACCATGCTTCTGTAACATGTGATACAATCATTACCACCACAATGAGTTTCTTCGAAGAATGAAGAAAGCACAACTGGGGGGAAGGACTCTGCACAAGAACTGAGCATCGAAAGGAGCCCCACCCCCGTTTGCTACCGGGGCAGCTGACGTGCCTTCTTCCACTTCTCAGGGCCTCGAGGCCCAGCCCAGGGCTTGCTGGACTGGAGGCCAACCACCCACCTCAGTACGGTTGACTGACCATAGGTACCAGGGCCTATTTCGCAGCCTCAACCATCTCCAAGATGGAAAGATGACAAAGCGGGAGGACCCCACTGGGCCCGAGCTATGCTCCCCAGCCCAGGTTTACCAGAAAGCACTGCCACTGGGGACTTACCCACTGCTTGCTGTTTTAATAAAACTCCAAAGTCCATTAGGCTCCTTGGATGTAATCTCTATGGTTTAGAACTGAAAGAAGCAGGGGCGCCTGGGGGGCTCAGTCGGTTGAGCATTCGACTTCGGCTCAGCTCATGATCTCACAGTTTGTGGGTTCAAGCCCCGCGTCAGGCTCTGTGCTGACAGCTCGGACCCTGGAGGCTGCTTCCAATTCTGTGTCTCCCTCTCTCTCTGCCCCTCCCCAACCTGTGCTCTGCCTCTGTCTCTCAAAAATAAATAAATGTAAAAAATATTTTAAAAAGAACTGAAAGAAGAAGGCACGAGTGAGTGGCATTCTACTCTAACTTTGGGAGAAAAAAATGATTGTGATGTCTACTCACTTTTCCACCAGAAAGCTGGGAATTATTCTACTTCTTCCTCTTGCTAATCCCACCCCTTACTCCCTCCTACACATCTGCTTCACGTATCCACGCCTGTCCACTCCTACTGCCACTAGCTCAGCCCTTCCTCCTGGCTTCCTGCAAACTAATTGGACCTTCTAGGTCAGTCTTGTTACATTCCGAACCCACCCCCAATATTGCTGGTTACTTTAAAACACAAATCCCACCTTTTCCTCTGAAGGGCCAGAGAGAAAACCTCTCGGGCTTTGCAGGCCTCTGCACACACCCTGCCGCTGCGGCACAGAAGCGCGCACAGCCTCCACGGAGAGAAGGCGGTCACATCTCAGTAAAACCTCATTTACAAAAATAGGATGCGAGAGGGGGCGCCTGGGTGGCTCAGTCGGGGAAGCGTCCTACTCTTGCTTTCCACTGGTCATGGTCTCAGGGTTCATGAGATCGAGCCCCACCCACATGGGGCTTCGGGCTGAGTGCAAAGCCTGCTCAGGATTCCCTCTCCCCCTCTCCCTGCTCCTCCCCCACATGCCCGTGCTCGCTCGCTCGCTCTCTCACAATAAATAAATGAACTTTATTTAAAAACTCGGTACCAGGCCAGATGTGGCGTGGGCCTCCCCGGCCCCTGCTCTATGCAGTCCAGTGAAGCCTCACCCCTGCCACTCTGACCCTCGCCCAGGCCTGGTCCAGAATGGGGCCTTGTCCGCAGTCTTGCCTCCACGCCCCCATCACCCTGCCGCTGTGCAGCAGAGCCCCTGCCCACCCTCTTCCCTCCGCCGGGCATGTGACTTAGCACCCTTGCTTTGTCTGCTGGAATAGTTCTTGTCCTTCAAGGTCCAGGCTGGTCTTCCGAGGACTCCAGGACTCCCCCTCAAGGAGATTTAGTTTTCCTTCATCTGTATTTCTGAAGACCTGAGACACGGTCTCGTGGCTTTTTGTGTCCTCACGGTGCCTGATACATATTAGGTGTTCAATGTTTACAGGATGAGGTAGTAGATGAATTATTGAACAAAGGGAATTTCAAAGGCTGCAGTCTTCGTAAGTTCTAGGAAAAACTCAGAAGTGCAACCCACAGTGGCTGTTCATAACATGAAGGTCTCCAGGGCGGGGCTCTGCTTTCAGTGCACACTCGGTTAACACGATCCATAAACACAGTATCAGGAAGCTAGAAGGCGCCTTGGAGAACATTAATGCAGTGGTTTTAACCCGTGTGTCTTTGAGTCTTGGGTTTGCTCCCCCAGGGGCTCCTCAAGGAGAGAAAAGGTGAGAGTGTGACAGGCTGGCTAAGCAACTTCTCTCTTCACGGCCCCTGACTCTAGCCTCAGCCAAAGCTGCTCCTTATTTCATTTGCAAAAAGGTTTCTGTATTAAACAAGAAAAAATCTAGATGATTCAAAAAAATTCCTGCTCTGTTCACAGCCTGCATTCTACACCTGTACTGTGTCCTGATCTATCCCTGCGCTGTTTGGCCGCGTCTCCAGTGCCTCTGGTCCCCAGTGACCCCTGATACTCCTTCTTAGAAGAACGTTCCCTTGACTGAAATCCTCGGTTTAGGAAGTATTACACTTGATCCCTGGGATAAAGTCTATTTCCAGCTCCTCTGGATGATAATCCAGGTGGTCCCTCCCAGCTCCAGGTCTGGGTCCCTACACTGGCCCACGGGGTCAGCTGTGTGATTTCAAAGGAATCACAGAGGACCTGGGGGATCGATGCTGAGAGAGTTACACGTGTCACTCAGCCCTGAGCGGTTGTGTCTGCTTCTCCACTAAACTACAAACTTCCTGAGATAGGAGCCGAATCTTAGTTATATAATAAAAAGAAACTACTTAATGTCTATTCCAGATACTAGATTAAGAGGGAATATATATTGTGTAATATCAAGGGATCCTATTTGGATCACACATTTCCAGAACTGAAACGTGCACAGAGATCAACTAGCTCCAAAACCGAAAGCCAAGTGACACAGTAGATCGACACATCTTCATCGACTCCAGAAACAGTGACTGAGCACCTACGTGCCTGTACTGTCTAGAACCATGGATTCAGGGGTTTTTGTTTTCACCAGGCTTATGTTTCCGCGGATGCACAATAGATGAACGGACACAGCACATTAGGTAATGAGAAGAACAAAGCACAGCGAGGGGCAGGAAAAGGATGATACTCTATACAGGGCAGTCAAGGAAGGTCTCACTGAGGCAACATTTGAGCAGAGCCCTGAAGATCAAACCACACAGACTCCGGGGGAATGCGTTCCACATGGAGGGAACGACAGACACAAAGGCCCTAAAGTAGCAAACCCGCCAGTTCATGTGAGAAGAGCAAAGGGGTCAGGGGAGCTGGAGCAGTGGAAGGGAGGGGGAGGGGTGAGGTCACAGAGCGACTGGCCACTCTAAGAACTCTGACTTTCAGCCAGAGACTCAAGCTAATCAGTTCCGTAAAAACTCTAAATGAAAGCAAGACATGCAGCTTTCACAAAAGCAATGTATAATAAACAAAGAAAACTCCATCTGCGTGCCTTACCTGAACACAGAACTTCCAGAGCCCAGGGTCCCTATTACTGACATGGAATCAGAACATCTTTGTTTTACGAGCAATCACAGCAATCATGTGGTCTAAGCTCTCAGTGCAACCAGTGGAAACTGAGGCCCAGAAAGATCCTGCGGCCTGCATGCTTGTACCATAGACCTGGGACCACACGCCCATTCGGTGCCTCCCACTGGCTCCAGCTGCCCCTGGGCCCGGCCTGGCTGCCCAAAGGGTCTTGGCTCCAGTGTGGCGCTCTCTCTGGCCTCTGCCACCTCCATAAAGCAGTGAGGGGACACCTGGGTGGCTCAGGCGGTTAAGCATCTGACTTTATCGCAGGTCATGATCTCACAGTCCGTGGATTCGAGCCCCTCTTCAGGCTCTGTGCTGACAGTTCGGAGCCCGGAGCCTGCTTCTGACTCTGTGTCTCCCTCTCTTGCTCTGTCTGCCCCTCCCCTGGTCACACTCGCTCTCTTTTTCTCTCTCAAAAATAAACATTAAAAAAATTTTAAGCAGTAAGAAAAGGAAGAGCTGACACTATGAGGCACCCCCACACATGTTCCCACACTGAAAGCCTATCACTACAGTTGTCCACAATTCTAGTTTTTCCTTCTGCACAGAGCTGGAGACAAGCAGGCAGCAACGGTGGAGGGCACGTCAGGCACTGTGCCAGGCACCGTGAGGAAGGTCTCAGTCGGTGCTGCCTGCCCGCAGTCCCTGCCCACCCCTACAGAGCACTCCCTTGTCCAAGGTTCTAGAGACGTGACAGTCCTGGTGTCCACCCCACCTTTGGCCACACACTGGGGTGGACGTATGACCTGGCCATATGAAGAACGTTATCCCCCTAAGGCCATCATGAGGGCTCCGGATCCAAGCAGAACCAACGAGAGTCCCTTCCGGGGTTTTATGGATGAGAGCTAGAGACGGGAGCTCTGGGCCCTGTGTTCCGCAGGCAGACGAGCCACGGCAGGGCATTCCCATCTTGCTCAGAGGAGTTTTCATCAGGTTACTGTTACTTGCAACCAAAAGAATTCAAAATGATGCAGGCACATGCATACCTTTTCTCGTTTCATCTGTGTAACAACCTTTAAAGGTTGCTATTATTTACTCTGTTTTATAAAGGAGAAAACGGAGGTTAAGTAACTTGCCCAAGTCCATACAGTAAGTACGGAGCATTCAAACTCAGGTCTTTCTGCCCGGAACCCATTCAGTATCTAGTTATGAATTCATTATTCACTCAAGAAGGAACTCACTGCCATTCAAAAGCCAAAGAATTTCTGGCTTAAAATTAGAGTGGAAATTTAAGGTCTGAGAAAGTAGTGTGGGAAACAGTGCTATACTAGGGTCAAAGGACCTGGCTTCCGCCTCCGGCTCAGTCCTATGACTCAGCTACTGTGACTCCGAGCAAGTCACGTCACTCACCTGGGGATTACTTCTCTCACCGACAAAGTGAGAAGCCTGAATAACACAAACTCAAGATCCGTTTAAGTACGTAACGAAAAAAGTCCATGGTTCTGCTTTAAGCACACAGATTCTGTTTTTACTCCGTATCAGGCAGGATGCCAAGCAGATTTCAACTTGAATGTCAGGCCCAACAATCGGCTGGCTCGGCCACAGTGATGCAAAGGATTCTGAGCCCTAAGATCTACTAAGGAATTAGCACTGTTCACAGGGAGGGAGGGAGAAGGACAGCTGCCTGCCTGCC
This sequence comes from Cryptoprocta ferox, assembly GCA_028646485.1. Classification (NCBI taxonomy): domain Eukaryota; kingdom Metazoa; phylum Chordata; class Mammalia; order Carnivora; family Eupleridae; genus Cryptoprocta; species Cryptoprocta ferox. Next base: position 185,925,737 of record CM053567.1, read on the forward strand.
ACACCTGGGCCACTGCTGATAAAAGAGCGTCACCTTAACAGAGCAATGCTGCCGTGTCCACTGGCTGCGCAGGATGTTCAGATTCCTTTGTGCACTTCCTTGTTTCCCCTTTGTGAGAGAGCAAGGCGACTACAGGAAAGCTCAACGGTTTGGGGAACATAGTTTGAGCTGCTGATGAAGACGTCGGAATGGCCTACATGGGGTGAAGGTCGGGGGGCAAGCTGAACTAAGCATCAGTACGGCTCTCTATGATACAGTCTCCTAAGATGCCGGTAATTAGCCTATGAGTTCAGAAGGGTCTGATCATGCGCATGGGATAGAAGTGAGAAATGAGACTCAGGTAAGAGGACTTGCCCAAGTCGCCCAGTTCTAAGTAGCAGAACCCAGGTCCGAATCTACGTCTTCTGAATCCAAGTCCCAGCGCTCGGTCCACTCCCAAGGCCCCCCACCCTCGCCTCACAGTCTAAGTGATTTATCGAAGTTCCCACTGCAGAGTGACACACTCATCTTCGTTTAGAGGTTTTCAGCTACAGCAGGTTCCACATCCCGAGATAGGAATGTTATTGCTGTCTGTAACTTAACAGGTAGACAGGCGTTGAGCATACATGAATTCAACAAAATTGAGCATAAAAGTTAAATACTTAAAGGAATGATGACAGGGGCACCTGGGTGGCTCAGTCGGTTGAGCGTCCGACTTCGGCTCAGGTCATGATCTCGCAGTTTGTGGGTTCGAGCCCCGCGTCAGGTTCTGTGCTGACAACTCAGAGCCTGGAGCCTGTTTCAGATTCTGTGTCTCCCTCTCTCTCTGCCCATTCCCCGCTTGTGCTGTCTCAAAAATAAATAAACATTAAAAAAAAAAAAGGAATGATGACAAAACCAGCCTGTGGGGTAAATTAAAAATCTAGTTTCAACAGTTTTACTGATCTTGATAAAACCTCTGGGACAATTCAGTGAGATGGAAAACTGACATCAGGAATATGCTCTGTCCAAACCGAGGGATGAGAAGAACGAGAATTGACCGGTAACATGCATCCCAGAAACGATCATGAGTGCTTCGAGGAAGGCACTCGACGGGAGGCAGTACTGTAACCTGCTCCTCTTCCTTGGGTCTGACGACCAGTGCTAACCCCGAACCAGAATACGCGCTCCTGGTATCGGCCCAGCTTTGACGTATGAAGAATCCGGGACAAACAAACCAACAGGCGGCCTTCTGACACGTCTGAGTGTGGCAGGAGCACGGGACACACCCTCACCAGCTCTATACTAAATTTTGGGGGAGGACGGTGTGCGGGGAATGGCTGCGAGAACATGAGGTAATACACCAAGCAACGACAACATAAAACCAAAATTCCTCGAAAGAATGCATGTTTTCCCTCGGTCGGGAGGGGCAGGAGTCCTGAACGACGCAGCCCATGTCCCCAGGTGACCCGCTCTCCAAGCCGGACACCCACTCGCACCATCGAACCTCAGAAACGGAACTTCCGACGGCATGCAGTCAAGAAGTTCTTCTCAAAACACCTGACAAGCAGCCATCCCTCTGCTTAATTACCTCCAAGGACCTGCTAGTGTCCCTGAGGCTCATTCATTCAAAAGCCTAACGCAGTCCTTACCACTGGGGGGGAAGGCCTAAGGCCTAAGCCTCCATGAGGCCTGCCATCCCGACCGTGCCTCTTGGGCCCGCCACCTGCGAATCCCCGACTCCTGCACAGCGTCCAAAGTTAGCACAGTGTTAAGAAATCAGTGATTTCAGAGTGAGAAGGGACCCTCCGCAAACGCCCAACTGTGAGCTTCGCGTACCTCTACTGAACCTGGAACCTCGGGAACCTCGGGAACCTCGGGAACCTCGGGAAGGCCTGGACCAGACGGGAGAGGGAGAGGGAGAAGGTCCCGGTTTCCTTTCTTCTCATTTCAACCTGAGGAGCTTCTCCTCTGATCTGCTATAAACAGGGGATCAATGCAGTTCACGTCTTCTGCTGTCGGAAGGGGGAAAGGGGGAACCTTTACAGGTAAATAAACTAAAGCCGTAAAATCTGCTTGATAACCTCATGCAGCGGATAGCTGCAGGGATAAGACAACCACCTGGTGTCTTGGCTCCTTCTCTAGTGCTCTCTCTCTCTCTTGACCACGTAACGCCTGTCTGCCGGCAAAGTTCCCACATCCCAGCCACACTCAAATGCTCATCCAAACAACTCAATAACATTGCAAAGTGGCACAGTCATCGTTATTCGGAGTAGATCAGACAGCATAAGTTCCTCCAAAAAAAGAAATGTGAACCCTCCTTCCTAATTGGTATGTAATTTAATAGGTAGACGTGCACCGAGCACACATAAATTGAGCCTAAAAGTCACCTATTTCCACGTCTTTGTGCCTTTCTTCTTCTGAGATGCCATTCTCCACCCTCTCTGCACTGACACCGTCTACGCCTCTTTCAGGATTTGTTCCAGGCACCACCGACTCTCCAAAGCCTTTCTCTGCCCTCGGGTCGAAGTGACCGCCTCCTCCGGAGCCTACAGAGGATCTATGAGGCTGTAGGACGTGACACCGTCTCCCCCAGCACTCCTCTTAAACCGTGTTACTGTGGCAGGTGCTCACCGCTGGGCGGACTGTACTCACCTGGCCCAATCCCCCTTCTGATCCTTGCGTACCCTCTGCAAACTGCCACACGTTAATTCATGCACGTGTAGATTCGTTCAAAACTCTGAGGGTCAGGGGCGCCTGGGGGGCTCAGGCGGTTAAGCGTCCGGCTTCAGCTCAGCTCATGATGTCACGGTCTGTGAGTTCCAGCCCCGCGACGGGCTCTGTGCTGACAGCTCGGAGCCTGGAGCCTGCTTCCGACTCTGTGTCTCCCGCTCTCCTCTGCCCCTCCCCCGCTCACACTCTGACTCTCTCCCAAAAATAAACAAACATTAAAAAAATGTTAAAAAAAAAAAAAAAAACTATCTGAGTGTCTACCAGGCATCGATCGGACTGCATGTGCCAAACAGAAGTGGATTCGCCGTGAAATTCATGAAGTTTACGTTTCAGGACCCCTCACTTGCCCCCTCCAAATCTGCGAACCTCCTCTTGTGATGCTGTACTTTCATTTCCTAAGGGGGACGGACGGAACTGCAGAAGCTTCAAGCTCCAGGTGCCAAGGATACAAAAGTGAACAGGGCAAAAATATTCTCCCTCCACTCGGAGAGTGTCCTGTCCGGTGAGGAAGAGAAGACAACCGTTTGTTCACTCATTCATTCATTCAAAAAACATCTACTCAGCGGTGCCAGGAGTCGGGCACTGGGGATTCTGAGGTCACTGCTCCTGCCCTCAAAGACTCTTCCGCTCTCCCGAACGAAAGCCCACTGTGCTCGGGGAACAGGAAGTAGCGTCGACGACTGTTACAGGGTGTTTGTGAAAGACCGTCCTAAACCAGTATCACGTCCTACTGATCCCTCGCTTGGGCCCCTGACCGATAACAGGAGGCAAGACAGGGAGGCAGGTCAGGTGACTACGATCACTGCCCTCACAGAGCCGGGAAGGGGAAGGGGAGGGAGACGAGGCGAGCAAACTGAAGAGGCAAACACACTGTGGTCGGTGCTGCGACAGAAGAGCAAAGGACGGTGGGTAAGTTTCCCCGGAGTCCACGTCCGCGGAGACGGCGAGCTCAGTACCTCGCAAGGCAGCCCGAGAACTGCGCGGACACGAGATGTTCGAGTTCCCCGACACGCCTTCCCATTCCTGCAAACGAGGCTGCTCCTCTCCCAAGACAGCTGTCGGCTCTCTGGGACCGACCCTCGGGTCCCCCACTTCACACCACTCTCTCGGGGCTTCTCCTTCACCCAGTGACTGCGGGACAGGGGCCGGGGTGAGGGGTCTGGGGTCCACGTCGCGGGCCCGCCCCCCCCCCACGCCAACCCGCCGTTTCCATAGCAACCAGCTCACCACTTCCCGCGCCCGGCTGGAGAAGTCGCTCTTGGGCCGGGGGCTCCGGCGGAACAGCTCGTCGCGGCTGCCGTCAGCCCCGCCGCCCACTGCCACTCCCAGCGCCTTGTTGCGCGTCTTCACCGTCTTGACGCTGGCCCGGAACAGCAGCGTGATATCCACCGCCATGGCGACCCACACACCCCCGACCCCCTTCCCGGCCGGCTCGCGTCAGCAGCTGGCGACGGCGGCGCGCGCCCGCCCGGCCGCTGGAGGACGGTTCCGGCTCCTCACGCCTCCCCACCCCCCCGCGCGCCAGCGCGACCCGAGAAGAAAGGTTCCGGCCTCCGCGGGGTGACCGCGGCGAGATGAGAAAGGTTCCGGGTTCTGCCCGCGCGCGTACCCGCGGCGGCCTGGACCCCTGCGGCGCGCGCACCGCGCCCCTTTCGCCTCCCAGCAAAGTTCGGGGGGCTTGGCTGTAGAGAGAGGTCCCGCTTGGGGTGCGTGGGCCGAGGGAGCCAGAGGAACGAGAAGTCAGAAAGCTGCTCCCCCCCCCCCCCGGGCTCTCCCACTGATTGGGCCGGCCGCGCGCAGGGCGGGGGGGTCTTGGGGCTGGGGTGCCCTGGAGGCGAGCCAGCCAGACCCTCGACCTCAAGGATTCACCTGGCGAGGGGCAGAAGCACGTGCACGGTGACCTCCGGTTGCAATACGTTCCTGGGTAGAGCAGGTGTGCCAGGCATAGAGCCAGAGGCCAAAGGCCTTTATTTTTCAGCTTGCAGCCACCTGATCTGTAAAATTACGGGGACCCCTTGTTCAGTGTTATCGTGACCATCGAAGGAGGTAACACGTGTAAACTTTCGGAGTGGCTTAGCTCGGATTCGCCAATAAAAGTTACCAATGCTGTTAATACTGTTGTCATTCTTGTTATTTTTTTATGGTAGGGAAGAGTGGAGGAGGTGTCACGCAGAGCAGGCCGATTTGAAGGATGAGGAGGAACTTTATCAGATGGAGACCAGGGCGGAAGTGTCCCCAGTTTCTGTTCATCCTTGACTCACAGTTTTTGTTGTTTTTTAATTTTTTTAACATTTATTCCTTTTTGAGAGGCAATGTGTGAGTGGGGGAGGGGCAGAGAGAGAGAGGAGACAGAATCCCAAGCAGGCTCGAGGTTCTGAGCTGTCAGCACAGAGCCTCTGATGTCAAGCTCAAACTCCCCTATCTCAAGATCATGACCTGAGCTGAAGTGGGGAGGGGGGAGCTTAACCAACTGAGCCACCCAGGGGCCCCTTGATCCACAGTTTTTAAATGCCCTCTTAAATCATAGTAATTTATTTATTTTTTAAAAATTTTTAATATTTATTTATTTTTGAGAGAGAGAGAGAGAGAGAGGGACAGAGTGCAAGTGAGGGAGGGGCAGAGAGTGAGAGGGAAACACAGAATCCGAAGCAGGCTCCAGGCTCTGAGCTGTCAGCACAGAGGCCTTATGTAGGGCTCAAACCCACAAACTGTGAGATCATGACCTGAGCCTAAGTCTGGTGCTTAACCGACTCAGCCACCCAGGCGCCCCCATAGTAATTTAAATTAAATGCAAGTTAGCCAATGAGTTCTTCCTACATCCTGGCTCAAGGCTGAGATTTCATTCGTCGGCTCATTGCTTTGTTCGTTTGTTTTCTTTCTAAAGAGGATGCCCAGCTAGAATGCGTCAAAACAGCGGTTGACACAGCTTGGTCAGCAAGATAGAAATTATCTTCGAGACACCAAGATGCTCTTTTCACTATCATTCCCTCCCACGAGGTGCATGGTTGGGTTTTCCGGTGGGACTTGCCACATGGCAAAATGCTGAATGCTCCACAGCTGCCTTGTATTAAGCCCGACTTTAAAGAAGCTTGCAAAAAGTAAAACCGTGCCATTCCCACTCAGGTTTTCTGTTTCTGAAATGTATTCTTTCGCAAAAGGATCTCATTTATGCTAATATGGAATGGATTTGGTTTTATTTTTAAATGAATATTATAGGTTTTTGTTTAAATTTCTAATATGGTAAATACCGATAGATAAAGCCCATGGAAGCAAAGTTTGTTTAGGGTTCTCAATAATGTTTAAGTGTGGAAAGGAGTGCTGAGACCAAAAGTTTGTTTCAAATAAGTTTGTGAGAATCGATGTCATGTATACCTGAAAGGGGGAGGGGAAATGTTATTTAAAACCCCAGCTGTAGGGGCGCCTGGGTGGCTCAGTCGGTTAAGCTCAGGTCATGATCTCGTGGTTGGTGGGTTCGAGCCCCACGTCGGGCCCTGTGCTGACAGCTAGCTCAGAGCCTGGAGCCTGTCTTAGGATTCTGTCCCCTCTCTTTGACCCTCCCCTGCTCACGCTGTCTCTCTCTCTCTCTCTCTCTCTCTCTCAAAAATAAATAAAAACATTAAAAAAATTTTTTTTAACCCCAACTGTAGCCATTTCAGCTTTCCGGTATGAGGAAAATAAATTTCCATAGAGCTTTCTTACACCCACATAGTAGGAGAAAATGAGAAAGAAATGACTAAATCTCTGCCAATGATTCTGTATTGCATAAATGGCGCTTTGTTTTATGGAGACATTAATGAATCTTGGGCTATGCAAAGGCAAGCCTGGGGCAGCGTAGAAGGAAAGAGAATTAAATCGCTCTGCATAATAAAGTAAACGGGATTGAATTAAGGGAAAGCCGGGGAAGCCAGAATCCTAGGGGGAGGCCAGGAAAGGAAAAAGTCGTTCCTTGGGAGCGATTTTCCAGTGGGAGGGGGCTGAGCTACACCAAAGCTTCAGTGAGTAGTGCCTTGTGTGAGCAGTGTGTTGGTGGCAGTTGGCTTTTGTTGGGGTGGGGGGGCACTGAGTTTTCTGTGTGCATCAGCAAGAGCCAAGAAGACTGCGGAGATAACACCCAAATGAGCTCAAAACATCAGGCACTAAAACCACAAGTGACTACAAGTGCATAAAATTCATAGAAAAGTCACAGCGATCTTGAGGCTATTGGGCTTATGGGATAATGAGATTCCACTGATATGTTTTTGTTTTGGGGGGGCTTTTTTGCACTTTTAACCTCACAGAGCAAGGTGACTTCAGGTTGGTAATAACTATTTGAAGCTGAGAGATGATGTGGGAAAAAAGAACAGAATGTCGTGGGAATAAGCCATAAGTGTCCAGTTAGATGTAGGAATACATTATGTCTCATAAGTAATAATGGTTCATTCATTAGGTCAGGCACTTTTTTCTTAAAAACAAAACAAAACAGTAAGACATATTGGAATCCCTGAATGTAGCTTCGTATAACAGCACCCCCCGGACAATCAGGATAGATGCAGACAATCTTAGAATCATTTGGGGACTCAATAGAAGTCATTAAATGCAGCCTCCATCAAATGCAGGGTATATTGCACATCCAAATGCTCAACCCATGACAAACGTGCTGTGTTTGAGAAAATAGACTTCTGTCGTTAGCCACTGGGATTTGGTCATTGTGACATCCTCTAGAGAGAGGTTGGTTTTCAAGCCCCCTACCTGAGGAAAGATGGTAAATAGGCATTTGTCCTATGGCATGTGAATTCGTGGAGGATACTATGAGGAGACCAGAGTTTTCTGGGTCCAGGGGATCATGGACTTGCCACATAATATAGTGACTGAAGACCCTCCGTGGAAGATCATTCTATTGTTCACTCATATTCCTGGGCCCTCCCTAGAGGAGGATTATAGTTCCTTGACCTATTGATGACTGTCTTGGCCAGGGGATTCCATTTTACCATGAAAAGTGACATGTGTTACAAATTTAGAAGATAACGTGTGGCTCACCGTGCTCTCTTCCCCTCTGCCACGATGACCCATAATGGGTCCCTGAGTAAAGATACCATGGAGCACAGCCAACCAAGGACGAGTGCTGGAATTGAGAAGTCCACCCTTGTTCTTATCGTCTATGGGAATTTGTGGTTTGTCGTTAATACAGAATAATTAGCCTATCCTGAGTGATCCAACCTGTATCCACATATCTGCCCCAACAAGTCTATTGGATGCATTCTTCACTTACCATCATGACAATGGTATTGCCCAGTGGGTAAAAGGTGGAGAGAAAGGACTTCTAGGTTACACCTAGATCTACTCAATAGCTGTAGAGTAACAGAAACCCTGGAGGACTCGCCATGCCATGGTAGAATTCACACTGAAAGAGAACACGACTTGAGAACATGTATTTTCAAAATAGGAAGTGGACTTTATTTTTCTTTCTTTCTTTATTTTTAATGTTTATTCATTTTTGAGAGGGGGGGAGAGGCAGAGAGAGAAGGAAACACAGAATCCGAAGCAGGCTCCAGGCTCCGAGCTGTCAGCACAGAGCCGGACGCAGGGCTCAAACCCACGAACCAAGAGATCATGACCTGAGTCGAAGTTGGACGCTTAACCCACTGAGCCACCCAGGTGCCCCAGAAGTGGATTTTAAAAGAAATTCATTATTCATTGAAAAATGTTTTTTCTCATGGACTCTAGAAAGGACCATGACTCTAGGGATGGGAAGCTCAAAGAATAAACTTTGTCCTTGAGAAAGAACCTAGCTGAGGCACCCGGGTGGCTCAGTTGGTTAAGCATCTGACTTTGGCTCAGGTCATGATCCTGCAGTTTGTGGGTTTGAGCCCCGCATAAAGGCGCTGTGCTGACAGCTCAGAGCCTGGAGCCTGCCTTATTTCTGTGTCTCTCTCTCTCCCTGCCCCTCCCCTGCTCATGCTCTGTCTCTCTCAAAAATAAAAAAAAAAAAAAAAAAAAGAACTAGCTAATGGATCAAGGTGATGGAGAAGTTGGAACCCTTGTACGGCATTGATGGGGATATAAATTGGTGCAGCCACTATGGAAAACAGTATGGAGGGCGCTCAGAAAGTTAAAAATAGAGCTACCCTATAATCCAGCAATCCCATTTCCAGGTATGTATCCAAAGGAACTGAAATCAGCTCAAAGAGCTAGCTGCTCTACCACGTTCATAGCAGCATTATTTACAATCACCCAGATTTGGAAGCAACCTGAATGCCCATTGATGGATGAATGGATCAAAACATGTGGTATATATGTCCAATGGAACATTCTTCATTTTTAAACTAGAAGGAAAACCTGCAATATGGAAGAACAGGGATGAGCCAGGATGAACCTGGAGGACATTGTGCTATGTGAAGTAAGCCATTTGCAGAAAGACAAACACTGCATGATCCCACTTGTATAAGGAATCTAAAATAGTTAAAAAGAAGGGGAGAGTAGAATAATGGGATGGGGGGAGGGGAAGGAATGGGTAATTGCTGATTGATGGATATAAAGTTTCAGTCAAGCAAGATGAATAAGTTCTAGGGATCTGTTGTACAATATTGTGCCTAAAGTTAACAATACGATGTTTACACTGAAGAATCTGTTAAGCAAGTACGAATACGTCTCATGTTAAGCGTCCTTACCACGATAAAATGAAAATTAATTTTTTTTAAAAAGGGAGGATTTCTCCCAGAAGCTCTCTGTCATGAACATGCTATGAAGGCACACACACGAGTTGTGTCTGTCCACAATGCCAGCTTTGTTCAATCATAAAGCAAGGCTAACAATCAAAGCAGCTTCAGGAGTCCAAACTCAGTGGTGTTTCACGATGTGTTAAACTCCACTTCTTTTTTTTAATTTTTCTTAATGTTATTTGTGTGTGTGTGTGTGAGAGAGAGAGAGCAAGCAGGGGAGGGGCAGGGAGAGAGGGAGACCCAGAATCCGAAGCAGGCTCCATGCTCTGAGCTGTCAGCATAGAGCCCGACGTGGGGGCTCGAACCTATGAACCGTGAGATCATGATCTGAGCCGAAGTCGGATGCTTAACCGACTGAGCCACCCCGGCACCCGTTCCTCATCCAATTTAAGGACCCTCTCATGATGACATTGGGCCCTGCCCGGATAACCCAGGATGACCAGCTGATTAACAGCCTTACCTCCATCTGCAACTTCATTTCCCCTTGCCACAGAAGGTAACACACATGATATATTCACACATCCCAGGGCTTAGGGTCTGGACTTCTCTGGGGGGCCATTATCCTGCCCACCACAGGGGGGTAGCTGTGACAGAAAGGTGGGGTGATGTTGAACTGGGCAGATGCCCCTTCCTGTCTTCCCGGATGAACAGAGACTCACCTGTTCTTTTCCATTTCCCAGTGTTTCTAGGTCTGCTCCTTATAACACTCTCAGGGTCTACAGAAATAAGGGAAACATAAATGCCACCCTTAAAAGAACTCCAGTAGCAGGCTTTCAGATATCCTCAGTGTAAGCTAACGTTCCTCTGAAATCTAGCCCTTTCTAGCTCTCCGCCTAACCCGTTTTCCGGGGACTCAATTTACAACAGTGTAACCAATAGTTGCCAACATTCAAGTCCTATTCCACAACCCCCTACGCCCAGGTTTGCAAATTGGTGCCATTTCTCCCCAGCCCTCACTTCATCCACCCCAGGAGTTTCATAAATCACCTCATAAAAACTCATTTACTGGCTTCCCCAACATAATGGCAAAAATAAACTGCTCGATGCACCCTTGGAAACCCCCTCTAGAAAACGTATGCATCGTTTTATGGGCGTGGCATCTTGGTTCCCAGCCTGAATTTCTACCATCTTTGCTTTTCTGACAGTATCTTTTGTAATTAAGAAGGCTGAATCCTCTATTTTTTATTGAGTTGGACAGCAAATCGCAGAATAAATGCTTTGCCCGGCACTTTAAAAGGATTTAATAGGAAAATATTTTTGCTACATCCTGTTTCAAGGGGAAAATGTGATTTTAGGGGGACATTTTATAGTTCACAACAGGATATTGAAGGGCATTTGGTTTTGTTTAGTTTATTATGACTGTGTTTCTCTAGCATGAAGTGGTGTTTTTGTGATTATTTAGATAAGTCTGATTAAGGTAGGTAGATAGCATGGAATTATGGGAATTTAGGACTGAAAAGGGCCTCAAATATCACCCAGGCCAACTCTCCTCGTATTTCAGATGGGAAAACAAGTGACTTGTCCAAGATCACACCTTGAGCTGGTGGGTAAAATGAGATTAGATTCTTTATCTTCCAACTATCCCATGTCCCCAAACCAATTTCGTTATGAGGGTGGGAATGGAGGTAAGGGAGTGACATTTATACAAAGGGTTACATATGAATCTGTAAGTACTTTTGAATTTGACATTGGGGTTATGAGTAAGTGTGGATTTGTATATGTTTTATCCATTCATCCATCCATCCATCCATCCATCCATCCGTCCATCCAACCATCCATCCAACCATCTATCCATCCATCCATCCAACCATCCATCCATCCATCCAACCATCCATCCACCCAGTCATTCAGCCATATTCCAAACACATTTTGAGTGTCTACTCAATAAGTGACACTGTGTTCAGTGCTGAAAATACGCAAACCAATCTGAGGTCCCTACCCTAGAACAGGTCAAAACCTAGTGGGGCAGACACATATTTACAGAGGAAATTATAATTACATGTAATAAATCCAATAATGGAGTTTGCTGATTTTATTTATTTATTTTTATTAGTTTGTTTGTTTTCAAGAGACAGAGCACGAGCAGGGGAGAGGGGCAGAGGGAGAGCGAGACAATCTCAAGCAGGCTCCACACTCAGCATGGGGCCCAACCTAGGGCTTAATCCCATGACCCTGGGATCATGACTTGAGCCAAAACCAAGAGTCAGAAGCTCAACCGCCTCAGCCACCCAGGCGCCCCATTTGTTGTTTTTAAATGACATTTGCTAAAGAATAAAATGTTTTAAACTTTATGTATTATTAGCCTGCTCTCCGGCGACAAGAAAAGATCAGCATGAATTAGGCTGAGTCAGAGAGCCCCAGGTTCAAATCCCAGTCACTTATTAGTAGTGAGATCTTTGGGAGCTATTTCTACATCTATGAATTAAAGATAAAAATATCCATCCAACAGGGTTGTCGTAAGCATTAAATGAGATCTATATAAAATGTGTTACACAGCGTCTGGTCCAGAGCTACTGATGAAAATATAGCCATTGTAGAAGTGAGGATATTGAGGTTGATGATAGATTAAACTCCACAGCTGGTGGTGCTGGGATGGCCGTAGGTGCTCAAAAGTTGTCTTCAAATATTGGCAGGAGCCTTGCTTTACTTTTGGGTCTCAGCCTCTCCAGCGAATGTGTGCTGTTCAAGAGTGAAAGCTGAGACAGTACCTTGGATCGATGTCGGAATTGAAGGAAGCGCTGAGAAAATAATTGGCTACCATGGTTTGGGGCAGTCTCAGAGAATGTTTCTGGGAGCTGGAATATTTATTCTGGAGGAGAGAAGAAGCATTAGGGGGATGGTTGAAATAAAGTCCTCAAGTGTGTGAACCAGTGGATGGAAAGCAGCCGTTCCCTATTTCTGTTTTGGACAGAATGAGAGGAAATGAGCTTACATTGAAGCATTAAGGATTTAGGCTACACTTTAGGAAGAATTTCCTGGATGTGGGTGTTACTGGACTTTGGAATGAGCTACTAAGGTGTTTCATATCAAGACAGTGTCTCTTCTGGCCACGGATCTTTGAGGGTGGGAGCATTGGCTACATGCTCAAGCTCTTTCCAAACCGGAGGGCCCATGACCCTATAGACCATCCTCCAACACAAGGACTGGAGTCTCAGCCACCCCCCAAACCACTGTCCTAGACTTTGATCATAAGAAACGATTGTGATGCTAGATGGATGATGACCTTGGGCAATCTGCGGTTTCACATTCCACAAATACCGCAATTGCTTATGCCGCTACCCTGCCCGGCCAAGCACCTCCCCTCTTTGAAATTTATTAAGAAATTCTCTGTAGGGCTTCTTTCACCAAAAGTGCATTTAATAAAGCTTGGAATTTCCTCACAACACATTTATTCTTGTTGATATATTTTTAGGTCTCCGCTCTTACTTGTCTTCACCTTTCTTTGCTTCGTGGGCACAAGGCAGGCCAGCGCAGCAGGATTCCAAAAGTTATCAATAACCAGGAATTGGCCACACTGCTGGAACACTACCCAACCCTCCCGAGAAAGCCAAGTTTCTCGCGGTTAATTTAGGAATCCTTTAAGCCAGTCCCTGGTTTTAATAATTGTTCATTAAAAGGGCAGGCAAATTATAGCTCGAAGTTCAAACTCGAACATGAAAGTCTCGTTGTGAGCATCAGCGGGAATAGTTTCGAGTTTTTCCCCTCGCCAAAAGTAGCCTGCGGTGGGTTAGGTTTGTTTTTTTAAAATAGATTTAAAGTGGAGCGGCTGTAACCGACACAAGGTTTTTAACAAAGAACCTATATATCAATCATTCAGCAGCTACCAAATATCCCCCGACAGACCCCAAAGTGTTTCGTTGGAAATGTCAAATATGTTATAACAACCCATTCATTTAACTTAGGAGATCCCTAATTGTAACCAAAGGACTTTCAGATGTCTGATGCCTCTTGCGGACCCACAGCACGCTGTTGGTGATTCCGAATGAGCCCAGACCAGCACTCCATCCCCTGTCAGAGATGGAAGGAGTCATGGTTTCCATAACTGAGCATACTTTTATCCGGTTAATCCCCCACAGAGTCCAGAAAAATGTGCCAGGAGTCCCTTGGCTTCAGCTTCTTACCCATGCAGGGCGGACCAAGAGAGGAGAGGCAGAGACAGCTGTTTCACCCAGTATCATCCCAGAGCGAGACCTTAGCCTTCCCTTCCCCGGGCTCCCATGATGGAGCAGTCTGCGGAGAGATCTCCTCCCCTCAGACCTTCCTTCTGTCCTTCCCACGCCTGGGTCTAGGTCCCCTGGGGCCCTACCCTTTCTTGGGTTGATCATTCATCTCGGGTCCAGCTTCTCACGCTAAGTCTAAGGGGAGGAGTGTCGATTGTGTAAACGAGTCAAACCTTTTGTTCATGCTTCCATCCAAGCTCTGCTGCCTCCTCTACATCGTGTCTTCCTCCTCCTCCCTGTTGAGTTATAGTGCCTTCACTTGTCTCAGCCTTGGGGACTATAGGTTCCAGGAAATGGAGGGTGGGAGTGGAGGAGAGCATCCATTCCTCACAAGAAGATAAGCTGAAGTTTCTGGCTTGGGTGACAAATTGACCTTACTAGAGACAGACGGTGATGATGACGATAATAGCAAGTCCTTACAGAGCACCTAATGGCTTCCTTCCTTACAAACGCTGTTTCAAGTCCTCTAGGGACAGAAAATCACAATCCTGTGAGGTAGGTAGTCTTCTCCTTCCCGTGTTATAGATATGAAAAGTCAGGGTACAGAATGGTTAAGACAATTGCCTAAGGTCACACAGCTAGCAAGTGGTAGAGCAAGAATGGAATCCACGCAGCCCAACCCTACTGTCTGAAATGCCTTTCACTGGAAAGGACCCTTGATGCTGGAAGTGTCTCTGGGCCAGCCAGGTGGAAACGTAGAGCAGCTGCAGGAAGTCTACCTCTGAGACCAGAAGTGGACCCAGAGACAGACTTAGGGGCCATCTCCCCCCTTGGGCACCTGGCCTGGCTAGACCTCCCCACTGGGCTGCCCTTGCAGGTCTGCCTTGCCGGCTAGATCAACATCCTCACCTTTTCTCCATTTCAGTCACTCTCACCCACACACCCTCCTTTTTAGCCACCCAATCCCACCCCGGCATTTCCAGGCTCAGTCTACACTTTCTGCCACTGGAGCTACACTGGCATACAGAGTCCCGTCTCTTGCCTGCCCATCTGCCCATGCTTCTGTTGCCTGCCCAGCACACTTCTGGCTCCCCTTCACAGCCCCATCCCGAAGCTCACATTTATACACAGGTGGGGTTTGTTCCCTCCATTCCGCTCTGCCTCATCTCTGCTCCCGCTCAGGGTGCAGGAAAATGCGATGCCCCATATAAATGATGTATCATTGACATAAAACAGTTCCCAAATTTATTAAGGGAGCAGACAGCAAAAGGAAACACACGATTAAGGGGTCGTTGCTCGCATGCGGTATCTTTCCACTGGCTGAAGTATCATCTTCCTGAATTAATGAGGTCTGGGCAAAGACTGTAGGGAGGAAATATACTCCACTTTCATGACTTCGGGGCATTTATCATCCTGGGTGGGGCAGCGGCGGGGGCAGAACTGGAAGTTAGAGGCCAATCTGCTTTGTCAGGATGTGTTGCCAGATGACAATAGTCCAGCTGATCCTGTAGGTACAGAAGGACCCTGTGTTTGTACACCCCGAGCTATCTACCCACTGGTTTTATGGCCCATCATCCATCTATCACTCAGCTAACTTTCTATCCACCCATCTATTTAATACTCAGATCCTACCTTGTTCGCACAAGCATTTGAAAAAGGGAGCCAGAGATCTGGAGCTACAGACGACGGAGGGCAGAATGGGTTGCACGGGGAGCAGGGAATCTCCAATAGGAGCTTTGCTAGGACCACAGGCCGCTGTCCCCTGGGTAGTCTGTGATGAAGACTGAGCACCGGCTTTGGAGGTGGGCACTGCTGGCTTTGATTCTTGACTCACTCACTTACCACCATTAACTAGTTCCTTCATCTTCTTTCTTGTCTTTAAGATCAGAATCATAGTTTAGGGGCACCTGGGGGGCGCAGTCAGTTAAGCATCCAACTTCAGCGCAGGTCATGATCTCCCAGTTCGTGAGTTCGAGCCTTGCATCGGGCTCTTTGCTGTCAGCCTGGAGTCTGCTTCAGATCCTGTCTCCCTCTCTCTCTCTCTGCCCCTCCCTCCTCATTTTCTCTCTCTCAAAAATAAAATAATCATTAAAAAACAAAAGTCAGGGCACCTACGTGGCTCAGTCGGTTAAGCATCCAACTTTGGCTCAGGCCGTGATCTCATGCTTCGTGGGTTCGAGCCCCGCATCGGGCTCTGTGCTGACAGCTCAGAGCCTGGAGCCTACTTCCGATTCTGTGTCTCCCCCTCTTTCTGTCCCTCCCCCGCTCACGCTCTGTCTCTGTCTGCCTGTCAAAAATAAACACTGAAAAAAACTTTTTAAAAAAGAATCACACTTTAACCACCGGGGTGTTAGTAGATGAGATAGTACTGTTAATAATGAGCTCATCGTGTGATATCTGTCATTGAGGTCAACCGCACCTATTTCGTCCATTCTCTTAAGTATTTACTGAGTATTCACTACGCGGCCGGCCCTCACTGCTCCAGCCCCAGGAACTATGATAGGGAGTAGGATACATCTGCCCTCACGGAAGGTTCTTCAAGTACTTAGAGACGTCTTCCTCAGTAAAAACGCTTACACCAGGTACAAGATCAAGATATAATTTTTCTAAGCCTTGGAAACCAAAGCAAGTGAAAGAAAAGGTATCAAGACCCAGACTCTCAGACATATGCTCGTGGGACTTCATCACTAAAAATTAACAAGAGGTTTTGCTCTGTGCTGTTTGTTTGTTAGGAAACCTGCAGTTGTTTATAGAAAAGAAAAAGTAAACAGGGCCTCATGTTTCAGCTTCAGGCATAACAGTCCAGACATGTCTGAAACCCACAAGGGTAGTTTTTTCCTCTCCAGAAGGTCCCTCCATCAACCCCCCATCTGCCTTCCTTCTTCCTCCAATGGAATAATAGAAACAAACTCTACCTAAGAATATTGTAAGAAATACATGCCGGCATGGAAAACACAGCCCCAACAAAGCCTAAAGAACCCAGGATTCATTCATTCATTCATTCACTCGACCAATGTTTGTTGCCAGGTGTAGTTCAGCAAGGACTCTGTGCGTGTTGGGGACAAAATGGTACAAAACGAATGGACGCAGATGTTGGGGAAGAGAGGCTGCTACCCACAGAGACAGTAAACATGCCTGCGGTCACACAACGCGGGCTCTGAAGAAGAGACACACAGAGGCAGGTGGCGGGGTTTCTCCTTAGGTGTCGGGAGAGGGAAATACGGCTTCAGGAGCTAATGAGACTTGCACTGGCTATCTTTTTCTTCTCTCCTTCCTTCTTCCCTCTGCCTGTCCTCCCTCCCTTCTCTTTGGAAATCAGTAGTAAAAGAGAAATAAATGTCTGAGAGGCAGAGGGGAGGGCTTTAACATCTAGACTAATGGCATAGAATTCTAGGGACTTGGAAGAATTTGACCTCTGTTCCCAAGCCCTCTATGGACGCCTGGGTCTCTCCCAGAAGATCTCCAACAAGAGACTCCTGTGTTGTGCATAAATACTCCCAAGCACGAGGAGCCCTCTCCTTTCTGGGAAAGCCCTTTGCATTTGGGGATGCTCCAATTTGTTCATTGAGCAAATATTTACAGAGCCCCAGTTGTACCCCTGGTTCTGGAGCAGCCACCAGGAATACCAAGATGAATCGGACCCACTTGCTGCTCTCCAGCAGCTCCAGGCCTTCCTGCTCCTTCGAGGCCACCGCCTCTGCCCCGCCTTCCTCCCGTTCCCTCTCCTATGGCGTGGCTTTTTGTTCGTCACCGTGTGCCTGTGTCTCTTCACAGAACTGAGCCCCAGACTTCAGGTGTGGTCTGGCGCACGCGCCTCTTGGGTCTCCCGTGCTGAAGACCGTTCTTGTATTAAAGTGGCCCAGAAGCTCGTTAATGGTTTTGGCGGCCAGGCCCTACTCCTGACTCACGGGAGCTGGAGACCACAGGTGCCCCGGGTCTTTGTTGCACGCGCTGCTGTTAAGCCTTGCCTCCCCCATCGCCTCCCTGCGTGGGGCAGTTTGGGACAAATGTTCAGCATCTGACACCTGCCTTATTAAACTTGGTCTTGCTACATTAGTCCCTTGTTCTAGCTCCTTGAAGTTTTGAATCTTGTTTCTATTACCCAAGAGGACCTTGGAAGCCCTGAACCTCCTGAAGTGTGTGTGTGTGTGGGGGGGATGTATGTGTGCACACACACACCTGGGTACAGCTCTGAGATGCCCACCCAAAGGATTCAGAATATCCCTCCCTCAATACAGTTCATTCATACACAAATTTACTCACTCTGCAATGTTTATTCAGCATCCCCTAATAAACTTTCATTCTTTGACATTTTTTTTTGCCTAAGTATTACATAGAAGATGGAAGCAAATTAATCCACACAAAGGAGTGGATGACTGATAGTATTCAACCTCTTAGCTGCCCCCCGGAGTATCTGCTTGTTAACACAGGTGAAAATCTTATTGGTGAAATACCAGGCAGTAATAGCAGAACTAAGGGGAGGTTTTTTTTTTTAATTTTATCACTTAGCTCCCTGTGACAAAGAGACCTTTCAATGTAATTCCTAACCCTCTTCTCTGTTGGGGCTTCTAGGGAAGGAGGCTGGCTACCCTCAGGATCTAGAAAGGTTTGGAGAATCCTCAATGTGCCTTCTGTCCATCCCAGTTATCCACTTGTAAACTGCATTGAGTTCAGAAATGCAGTGGTTACCCCAGAACCCCAAGATCCTCAGATCTTTCTCCAGCTTCAACTTGTAACTTTCTTCCTTGTTATTGGAGGGAGATGATGGATTGGGGTTCAAATCTGTTTCTCAAAACACTTTCTTATCCAGACCATACGCAGGTAGAGTAAAACTTTGTGTCTTCCCATGTTGGGGTGAGTGCAAATGGACTAGCTTTGCACCTAGGAGTCTGGATAGAATTGAGTAGTAGAGATTAGCAGATCGGGCCTTTGGGTAAATTCTAGCACAGTAATAATACCACTTTCTCATGTTTTTTTTTTTTTTTTAACAAAGATTAAGCTGCCTAATGGCTATAAAATGCTTAGCACAGTGCCAGGCTTATGGTAAATGTCTACAACTATTTAGCTAAGAAAATACAGAATATAATATTTAACACAAGCCCCTCCTTATTGTAGCTTAAACAGAGATGGAGGGTATTTTCCTCATATAGTAAGATGTCTCCAGTAGTTGAAGGCATTGGTTCAGCAGCTCAAAGATGATGGGGCCAATGTTTCTGAAATGTCTTGGCCATTCCCTCATGGTTGCAAGGGGGCTGCTGTAACTCTAGCAATTGCAGCCTTGTTCAAGTCAAGAGAAAAGGAAAGACTACGCGAACCACATCTGATTTCTTTTATCAGGAAAGTGAAAGCTACCCCCACTCTCCCGACCCAGAAACCCATGAGAAGATTTCTGATTAGGTGTCCAGTGCCAGAACTGGATCACATGGCTGTTCCCTGGCTACAAATCTAGGGGACAGGATACTCATGACTGGCATACCAGCAACCAGCCATCACCAGGAAGAAGTAGGGGGTTTAGATACTAAGAGCAATTACCACATTGATCATTACTAGCTTAAGTCTGCCTTCCCATTCATGTACCCTTCATTTGTAGTGAAGTGGTGAGTGGCCCTGTGCTAATTACAAAAATTATTCAATGAACTTGCAGTTCTGTGCTCTAAACCAGGTTTTCTCTTAAACTTCTCACTCCCTCCTTCGCCTTCAACTGGATACTGCTTCCTGCCATCCTCATTCCCTAGGAAGTTTTCTGTACCCGTCACAATGGCTGATTATGCTGTGTAACAAATAGCCCCAGGATGGCTAATTTTAGGTGTCATTTTGACCGGGCTCAGAGGTGCCAGATGGCCTGTAAAACATTATTTCTAGATGTGTCTGTGAGGGTGTCTCCAGAAGAAATGACCATTTGCTCAGGTAGATGGAGTAAAGATACGCCCTCACCAATGCAGGCAGGCACCATCCAATCCACTGAAGGCCTGAATAGAACAGAAAGGCAAAGGAAGGGGGCACCTGGGTGCCTCAGTCCGTTAAGCATCTGACTTTTGATTTGGGCTCACAGTTTGTGGGTTTGAGCATCACATCAGGCTCTGCTGACAGTGTGGAGCCTGCTTAGGATTCTCTCTCCCTCTCTCAAAAATAAATAAGTAAAATTAAAAAAAAAAAAGAGGCAAAGGAAGACTAAATTCTTACCCTCTCTTCTTGAGTTGGGAGGTCCACCTTTCCAGCTCTTGGAGCTCCTGGGTCTCGGGTCTTCGAGTTCCAGAACTTATACCAGCCACTCCCAAGTTCTCAGGCTTTTGGACTTGGACTGAATGACCCCACCAGCTTTTTCATTGTCCGGCTTGCAGACAGCAAATTTTGGGACTTCTCAGCCCCCATAACCACATGAGCCAATTCCTATAATAAATCTCCTATCTATATCTACACATAGATATATCCTACTAATTCTATTTCTCTGGAGAATCCTGACTAATACAAACCCCCAAATATCAATACCATTTAATTTGTTCTCACAAGCCTGCAGGTCAGCGGAAGTGTCTCTGGTCCAGGATGTGGGTTCAGGTCAGGATATGTCTCTCATTCCAGGCTCCTGCCTGAAGGACCAGCTGCTACGTGATGGACGTTCTCCTCGTGGTGGAGCAGGAAAGCACGAGACCAAACTGGGTGAGCACATTCACAGCTTCTGCTAGCATCGTGACTGCCCATACTCCATTGTCAGTCAGAAAGCCAAGTCCAGCGGGGAGGAGTCTTCCTCCCCCAGAGAGTGAAGGGAAAGCTGGCATTTGCTGAGCAAGGATCTAATCTGTCTTGCCTTCCCTATTGAAAGGTGGGTTAGGAGTCTTCCTGTGGTCCCCAGTACATCTTTCTTTTCCAACTTATTACTCTTTGCTGGCCTATCTGTTCAGGTGTCTATCTTTTCCGCTAGACTAGACAGAACTCCTAGAGGACTGGGGGGCTTGTCTTGCTCACCTCTGTCCATGGGGGTGATGTAGGACGTGGGCCAAATTCCTGGTGGGGGCGGGGGATGGAGCTGAGTGCCACCTTTAGAGACTTGAAAGAAGTCAGACTGTGGGAGGGCCTCAGGTGACACTGGTTTGGGCTTCATTTGGGAGGCAGCAGGGACCCTGATGGGGTTCATTCTGGCATGGGGGTGTAATGGGAGCATATCCGGATTGCAAAAGGATTCCTGGTGCTGGAACGTGTTAGAAAACATTGTGGCATCCAGGTGATTGTCATGGTCACGGGGGTCAATTATTTAATAGCTTATCAGCAAACTAGTAACGATCTAAAGTTAAAAAGAAAGAAAGAAAGAAAGAAAGAAAGAACATGAAGCATAAGTTACTTGAACGTTATAATCAGACTCTAGCTCCCAACATTACTTAAACGTGATTTTAGTAGCATAGTGTAGCTAATAATGTATCCCCAGACTGTAGAACAGAGATCGGGTCTTCCATGGGCTACAACATCGTACGTCTTTAAGTCCCTTCCCTGCTGCCAAAGTAGTATCAAGAAGAATGTACTCTTATTTTGAGGGATTGCCCTGTAATTAAAAAGTTCAACAAGTAATTCATTTAATGGACATTCCAGCGCCGAGCACTGAGGACAGGGATAAGACGTGGCTGCTGGACTCAGGTAGCTCCTGGCTTGGGGGGGTGGGGGTGAACAGTGGTGGGGAACGGAGGAGTTAACAGATGAAAAGGAGCAAAAGGGAACGCCTGTTTATCACTGGCGGGAATGCGAGATGCTGCAGCCATTTAGGAAGACAGTTTGGCGGTTTCTTACAAAAATGCGCACCCTTGTACTGTATGACCCAGCAATCGTGCTTCTTGGTGTTTATCCATAGGTGTTGAAAACTTATGTCCCCGCAAAAGCCTGAATATGCTTATAGCGGCTTTGTTCAAAATCGCTAAACTTGGGGGCTGCCTGGCTGGCTCAGTCGGTTAAGCATCAAACTCTTGATGTTGGCTCAGGTCATGATCTCACAGCTTGTGGGATGGAGCCCTGCGTCAGGCTCTGCGTTGACAGTGCGGAACCTGCGTGGGATTCTCTCTCTCTCTCTCTTTATATGTCCCTCCCCCGCTTGCATACATGTGCTCTCAGCCTCTCTCTCTCTGTCAGAATAAACAAATACACATTTAAAAAGATGTCCAACCAAGATGTCCTTCACTACATGAATGGAAAAAGAAACGGTCCATCCCAGACAATGGAATATTATTTAGCACTAAAAGGAAACAAACTATCAGGGCATGAAAAGACATAGAGGAACCTTAAATGCACATTACTAAGTGAGAAAAACCAATCTGAAAAGTCCGCACTGTTACGATTCCAGCTACATGGCATTCTGGGAAAGAAAGCTATGGAAGCCGGAAGAAGATCTGTGGTTGACAGGGGATAGGAATAGGGAAGGACGGACAAGTGGAGCACAGGGGGTGTTTAGGGCAGTGAAACTACTCTGTGTGATACTATCATGATGGATACATGTCATTATCCATTTGTGCAAACCCATGAAATGGACAACGCCGAGAGTGAACCCCAACGTAAACTATAGACTTTAGTTAATAATAATGCATCTATATTGATTCATCAATGAGCATACCACGCTAATGCAAGATATTAACAATAGGGAAAGTGGAGGGGATTCAGGGGGGAGAGGGAACTCTGTACTTCCCGCTCACTTTTTTTTAAATGCGAACCTAAATCTGTCCCCCAGATGAAATCTATTTAATAAAAAGGTAATAAAGTGCTACAAGAGAGATACGAACAAAGTGTAATGACAGCACAGAGAAAGCAATAATTAACTTCCCCTGAGCACATGGGGAAACCTTTCCAGAGGAGGTGGGTTTGAACTGAATCTTGGAGGATAAGTATAAATTCACAGGTAGAGGGAGAAGAAAGGTGTACCAGGCACACCACCTGTGCAAGGATGTCAATGCCAGGATCATTGTCTTTTGTGTTCACTGACATCCGCCCTAAGTACCTAGAGTTTTCCTGTCGTAGGGAAAGTGCTCAATAAATATTTGTTGACCAAATGAATGGTAACTTGGCAGAACCTGGCAAAATGGAACTCTTATTCCCAGCTTGGCCAAGGATTATTATTTTTTTAAACCTTTTTTTAAATTTTTTTTTAATGTTTATTTTTGAGAGAGAGAAAGAGAGAGAGCGCAAGCAGGGGAAGGGCAGAGAGAGAGAGGGAGACACAGAATCTAAAGCAGGCTCCAGGCTCTGAGCTGTCAGCACAGAGCCTGATGCAGGGCTCCAACCCATGAACCGCGAGATCATGACCTGAGCTGAAGTTGGACACCCAATGACTGAGCCACCCAGGCGCCCCACAAGGATTATTTTTAAAATGTAACCTGTACTTATTTTACAAGGTCCCCATCCTATCCATTCTCAATGGCTAAAAGGATATCAGATGTTTCCAATTGCTCTGGGGAAAAAGCATCTTTTTATTGTTGGTGTTAATGCTCTGAAGGAACTTAGATGTTAAACAAGGGATTGGATTGGGGGAGATGGATTCTTGCTTACGGTATACATTTATAGATGAGCAAAATCAAAACCGAAAAGTCACATTTCAAGATTGCTTTGTGTTCTCAGAATGGAGCCAACAGCCTGGGGCCACCTTGGCCAAATGAGAAAGCCCATCTCCAGGAAGGCCTTTTTTTTTTTTTTAAGTGTATTTATTTATTTTTGAGAGAGAGAGACAGAGAGAGCAAGCAGGGAAGGGTCAGAGAGAGAAAGAATCCCAAGAAGGCTCCACGCTGTCAGCAGTGAGCCTGATGTGGAGCTTGAACTCGCAAACTGTGAGATATGATCTGAGCCGAAACCAAGAGTCCGACGCTTAACTGCTTAACTGACTGAGCCACCCAGGCGCCCCTCCAGGAAGGGCTTTGAAGCAATGGCTGAGACTGAGCAGGAGGGGAAAGCACCACCCCTGTGAAACTTAGCTCAGCCCCCAAGGGCCAGGGGGAGTCCTAGATGAAGAAGCTTAGGGGCTGGCACGAAAGAAGAAGCCCTTGGGAATCCAGCCTCAGTTGCCAGGGGTTTTCCTCTCTGGGCTTCAGGCAGAGACTGTGTTCTTTCTCCCTGATCTTTTGCCACTTGGAATCTCTAGCTCCTAGACTTGGGTGGACAATCGCATAACCTGGTCAAGGATGTATCTTTGAAAAATCTTCCACTTCCTCAGTACTAACTGTGATCACACGCCGTGCCGGGGAGTTTACATAGCCCTCCACGCTGACCAGCCATCAGGCCCTTGGTGGAAGGAAAACCAAAACAGAGTCCCTGCCCACAGAAAGTTTACGTTCTGGTGAGGAAATGGACAATGAACAGAAAACCCTGTATTAAAATTTTGTATAGGGAGAAGGACTATGAAAAAAAGACAACCAGGTAAAAGGGATACAGGTGACCGACCTGGATGAGGAAATATTTTCCAAGCCCTCTCATGGGGCACATGTGAACAGAGACCCCGGATGCAGTGAGGAGAGCACCATGTGGAAATTTGGGAGAAACACACTCCAGGCAAATGGGACAGCAGGTGCAAAGACTCAGAGATTTCAGAGTTCTCGGCACAGTCTAGAAACATCCAGAAGGCCAGTGTGGGTGAAACACAATGAGGCATCAGGTGAAACATCAATGGGTGGGAGAGGGGTCAGGTGGTGTAGGACTCCTACACCAGGGTCAGGATTCTATTTTTATTCCAAGGGTGACAGGGAAGCAATGAAAGGTCTGAGCAGTGGTGTGATATGATCTGACTTATATGTGTGTATATGCATATTTTAAATATTCTCAAATTTAGTTGCAATATAAATTAAATAAATATAAATTGCAATATAAATTAAATAATACATATAAATATAATTTATAAATATAAATTTATATACATAAATATAACAATAAATAAATATAAAAATAAAAAATAAATATAAGTAAAGTTTCAAATATAATGCCAGTAATTTTTTTCATGAACCGTTTAAAGGTAAATTGCCAGCGTGATGCCCAGTCACCGCTGAATACTCTGGTGTATATAATACCCAGTGTATATAATCCTAACAAACAGAACAATCACCAGAATTAGCAAGTTCATATCATGCGTTCCCACACCTAGACCTCAGACCACACTCAAGTGTTTCACCCTCTGCCCTAATAATATCTTTTTAACAAAAGGATCCAGTCTAGAATGAAATGTTTGCTTTAGATATCAAGTCCTTCTGTCCCCTTCAGTCTGGAGTGGTTCTTCAGTCTTTATTTTTATGACCTTGACCCTTTTGAAGATTACAAGCCAATCATTGTATAGAACGTCTGGATGTGTCTGATATTTTCCCCTGATGAGATTGACGACATGCATCTTGGGCAGAAATATCACAGAAACGATGCTGTTTTCTTTTTGTTGATTCCTATGGGATAGCACAAGAGTTCAGTGTGTCCTGCTACCGATGATGTTTACCTGAATCTCCTGGTTAAGAGGGTGTCCACGAGGCCTCGCCACTGTAATTGATCGATGTTTTATGTAAATGTCCTGTTCCTTGCCCAACTTTCAGTTTATTCGGTTATTTATACCACTAAGTCCTCTTAGTTTCCTATTTTATTCTTTTTTATTCATTTTTGGGGGGGTTAATGTTTATTTATTATTGAGGTGGGGGGAGGGACAGAGAGAGAGAGGAAGACAGAGGATCCAAAGCAGGCGCTGCGCTGACAGCAGAGAGCCCGATGCGGGGCTGGAACCCACGAACCGTGAGATCATGACCTGAGCCGAAGTTGGAGGCTTAACCGACTGAGCCACCCAGGTGCCCCTGGGTTTTGTTTTTTTTTAAAATAAATATAGTACAGTACTTATAAATGGATTTTCCTTATGATTTTAACATTTTCTTTTCTCTAGCTTACTTTATTATAAGAATACAGTATATAATACATACAACATAGCAAACATGTGTTAATTGACCTTTTATGTTGTTAGTAAGTCTTCCAGTCAACAGTAGGCTATTAGTAGTTAAGTTTGAGGGGAGTCAAAAGTTACATACGGATTTTTCAACTAGGCGGGGAGGGGGAAGGTTAGTGCCCCTGACCCCTGCGTTTTTTCAAGGGTCAACTGTAATTATTTCTGTATCTATGTAGCTATTGAAACCCATACGTTCACATCGACACCTCCAACTACAGTGTAACCCACAGGAAACTTCCCATATTTACAACTTGATTCTCCAACAGTGAGAAATCTTTTTCTCTTTAATATTGTTTGCTTATCTGATCAATCCCCTTGTGCGTGAAGAACACTCCTCTCCATGGCCACCCCTTCCCTTACAAGGATGCTTGTTACTCCGCAGAGGCTCTGATACCTGGTGGTAGGCATTCTCCCTGCATGGACTCCTCACCCTGCTCAGGCTCTGACATCTCCAGGGGGTTACCTTTCACACCCTGGATCCAACACCTGAGCACTGACCTGCCCCCTTCTGGTGGAGGCTTTTCTCATCCAGCCAGAGCCCCAACCCCCGCACTGGGTGGCCTTCATACATGGCGCTCTCCTCGGTCCTCACGCCCCAGTCTGGGCCACCGCTTACCGCATTCTAAGGAACATGTGGCAGGGCTGATAATGGGCCTCACAGACCTTCAAGCACCCCACTGTAGGAGGCAACAAGCCTTCAGCTGAGCTCTGTAAAAGCCATCCCTTCAGTAGCAGTAAGTACATTCACATTGTTATGTAAACGTCACCACCATCTACATCTTCATCTTGCAAAATTGAAACTCTGTCCCTATAAAACACTCACTTCCCATTCCCTGCTCTCCCCCCCAACCCCTGGCGGCGATCACCATCTACTTTCTGTCTCTATACATGTGATTACTGTAGGTCCCTCATAGAAGTGGAATCTTACAATATTTGTCCCCTTGTGACGGACTGAGTTCACTCAGCTCAGCATCTTCAAGGTTCACCATGTTGTAGCAGGTGCCAGAATTTCCTTCCTCCTTCAGCCTGAATAATATTCCATTGCATGTATGGACCGACCATGTTTTGTTTAACCATTCATGTTAATCGACATTTGGTTTGCCTCCATCTTTTGGGTTTTACGAGTAATGCTGCTATGAACATGATTATGCGAATATGTTGCAATCCCCTCTTTGAATTATTTTAGGTGTTTACCCAGAAATGAAATTGCTGGCTCAGACGGCAAGTCGATGTTCAACTTTTTGAGGAACCACCAGACTGTTTCCCACACACCACTTTGCGTTCCTACCAACAGTGCACAAGGGTTCCAATTACCCTACATTCTCTCCAACACTTCCGATTTTCCGTTTCCTTTTTCCATTTTTTTTTTGTAATAGCCATCCTAAACGTACTGCCTTTTTGGCATACCATATACGCTACTTATTTATAATGCTTATTTTTTTTTCTTTCACTGAACTCAGTGAGGACAAGGATCTTTATTTCACTCACTACTGTGTCCTAAGTACCTAGAAATAAAAAGTCAGGATGCAGGCAATGCTCAGTAAATACCGTGAGGACACTGAGGGTCAGAGGCAGGTGCCTGTCCGAGGGCATGCAGCCGGTACGCCGGAGCCTGGACTTCCTCTGAGGTCTATCGAGGGCAGGCGCCGGTCCACCCCTTAGGCTCGCATCTCTCCTCTGCAACGTCACACTCCCTCGAGGGTGGAATGGTCTGGAACCCACAAGTGGCTGCAAGGCGTTGGGAACAGGGTAGCCCAACCCGCTTTGTACCTGTTGAAAAGTTGCACCTATCTATTTTCGTAGTCCGTTGCTCTCCCTTTTTCAAAAGCTTCATTGAAATCTGAGCAGAAAACAAAAAGCAGCCGTTTCTTTTGTCCTCCCTGAAATCATTCTATCATTACTAATTTTCCTCAAGTTACTATTTGCTGTTGGAATCCGAAGGACCCCATTCCCAGAACCTGCCTGGTTCTTTCACACCTCTTCGGTTTTGCACATGCTGTGTCTTCAGCTTGAAAATTTCCTAAGACTTGATAAATCCCTCCGTTTCAAACCGTTTTGACTCTGTGAAACTTTGATCCCTAAACTGGATCCCAAATTTAATGAACCTGTTTCTCCCTGCTACTATTTTCATACTTAGTGGCTTCTTTTTATTTATTTACTATATTGTCCACTTTTCCTAATAGGCTGTGAATTCCAACTCCCTGAGAGAAGTCCTTCTTCATTCATTCGTCAGATATGTATCGAGGCTCTGTGCTAGGCTCTGTGCTAGATACCAAGAAAGAAAAATAGAAAACAAGATCATAGCTCTTCCCCTCAAAGAGCTTGCAATCTAGTGGGGGGTCTCAGTAAGTAACTGAGCAATCATAATCTATAGTCTTGGCACAGGGCCAGACAGATGGTAGATGTTCAATGAATGTTTGTTGAAATGTATTAATGAACAGTTAAGAGTATAGAATATGGTCCTTTAGAGTCTTTTTTTTCCAATGATAGTTTATTCTTTCCAATAATAATATGATAACATTATTAGCTGCAACATCTAATAATATCTATCCAGGGCTTACTGTATCTTGAGCACCGTACTAAAATGCTTACCCCTGGCTTTCTCGAATACTCTTTATAACCCCACTCTCAGTCAAACCCAGGTCCTCAATACCCTAACTGTAACTCCCAAATCCAAAAGGCTGTGAAAACCGACAGGTGTTTTTGGTAACTAAAACCAAACCAACAATATAACTATAACTACATCATCAGCAAAAACAAAATCATTATCCACAAATTCATTTGGTGGCAAAATCTTTTTTTTTAATTTTTTAAATCTTTATTCATTTTTGAGAGAGAGAGAGAGAGAGAGAGAGAGAGAGAGAGAGAATGAGCAGGGGAGGGGCAGAGAAAGAGGAAGACACAGAATCAGAAGCAGGTTCCAGGCTCTGAGCTGTCAGCACAGAGCCCAATGCGGGACACGAACCCACGAGCTGTGAGATCATGACCTGAGCCGAGATCGGAAGCTTAACCCACTGAGCCTCCCAGGTGCCCCTGGTGGCAAATTCTTACCAGAACTCACATGAGGTTATTTGTGGTCTCTTGTTTTTCCTACTTTCTGTGATCATGCACATGATTCTTTGCAGACACGTTATAGTATTTGGTTGACTGCAGGGGGCTATCTCAGCCCCTGCTGGAGGTGTATACAGCAAGAGGTGCATGTGTGTACTATTTTTCTGAAAACAGAAAAACAGAATTCAGAAGCATCTGTCCTAACGGTTTTCAAGAAGAGGCTCCGGGCTTGTATGATTGTCTTGTTTTCGTGTGAGGAAACTGAGGCTCATAGAAGTCATGTAACTCAAGGTCACTCAGTAGGACCAGCTCCCACCAAGGCAAACTCCAGAACTGAGCGCTTAAACATGTCACCGCCTTCCAGTCTTTCTCATTGCTGTCTAGCATCATTCACTTGACATTCAACAATCTTTACTGAGCACCTACTATGTGCTGGTGCTGGTGACACTATGAGGAATAAAGTACTGCCCTTGACGTCAGGGAGCTAGTTGTTTACTGGATGAGGCAGACACAGAAATAAAAAGAACAATATAGGGGTGCCAGGGTGGCTCAGTCTGTTAAGCTTCTGACTCTTGACTTCGGCTCAGGTCATGGTCTCACGATTCATGGGATCGAGACCTGTGTGGGGCTCTGAGCTGACAGCCTGGAGCCTGCTTGGAATTCTCTCTCCCGCTTTCCCTGCCCCTCCCCCGCTCCTGCTGTCTCTCTGTCTCTCAAACTAAATAGAGGCCTAAATAGAGGCTGCGACAGGGACTGCCCCTGACATTGAGTCCTGCCTGACCTCTTCCTCTGCTCTGTTCCTGCTCCTCCACTCCCCTACTGCCTTCTCCTGGGCCCACTTCCTTCCTAAATCCCTGCCCACTCACTCTTACCAGGGTCGGCATCTGGGGACGCTGGTCCAACGCACCGCCTACCCCATCCCTACCCTCCCTCTGGGGTGACAGACAGGGTCCGGCAGGACACCGCACAGCCCAGTCTGGCTCCAGGGCTCCTGCGCGGAACCACCAAAGGCAAGGCGGAAGGCAGAAGCTTCTGGGTGAGGCCAGCAGGGCCTCAGGGGAGAGGAGAGCTCATTAGGTAGAGAGGAGAGGGAAGAGCCTTTCAAGGGGAGGGAACAGCACTGGGGCTGATCAGAGCAGGTCGGAGTGTTGGGGAAGGGTTGGAAAAGATGAAGTGCGTGGGTGCTGGCTTGGGCCCCGCACCTTCCCGCTCCACCGCGGCTCCGTGGAGAAGGGGTGTGTGTGGTAGGTGTGGTGTGTGTGCATAGTGTGTAAAGTGTTCCCTGGTGCCCCCAAACACACACACACACACTACACACACATCACACACAAACACAACATACTATACACATACCACACACACCCCCAACACCACGCATAACAAACACACCACACCTCCCCAACACACACACACTACACACACATCACACACAAACACAACATACTATACACACACCACACACACCCCCAACACACACATATACTATACACACAACATACACACACACACACTACACATACTATATACACACACCACACCTACCACACACACACCATATACACACATGCTATACGCACACCCCACACAAACACAACACACACACATACTATGTACACATACCACACACACACCACACACACCACACACCACATACACGTCAGAGGTCCCTGCCCATCCAGCCGGGCCCAGACCCGCGTTGGTGAGGGGACTGGCCCCCGTGTGTGACTCGGGATTCCCTGGGTCCCCGAAACCGCCGGGACCGGGCCGCGGGGCCTATTTTATTTCCGACCGGGAGAAACGGAAGAGAGGCGCGCACCCGGCCTGCCCGAAATGGACGAGCGGCGTTTCGGGGCCCGCGGCTCCGGGGAGGGCGGCCCCCCCACCTCCCGCCGCCGCCGCCGCCGCCGGGTCAACCGCGGCCCCTCGGTGTCGCGCGCGGCGGGGACAGGGGCCGATCCCCCCGGGCCGCACTTTGAAGCGCGGCGGGGGCCGGGCGGACGGCGTGCTGGGCCGCGGGATCAAGAGGCTGCGCCGCCGAGAGACGCCGCGGGGTTAGACAAAGGGCGCTTAGCCGCCGAGCCTCGTGGGGCGCGACAGAGGCGGAGACCCGTGCGCGGCGGGGTCCCGGGAAGCCGCGCCAGGCCCGCGACCCGGCGCCCGCCCGGCTCCCCGCCTGCCCCCCCTGCCCCAGCACTGCGCCCCTCCTGGCCCCCAGGGTCCTTCCCGGTCTCCTGCGCCCTTGGGCCCCTGCGCCCCGCCTGGCCCCCTGCGCCCCGCCTGGTCCCCCGCGCCCCATCTGGTCCCCCGCGCC
>CM053567.1:185957076-185999481 GCA_028646485.1 Cryptoprocta ferox
AAAAAAAAAAAAAAGGCATTAATATATTATTTATCTTGGATACTGAGGTTTTTTTGCACCCTGTTAAATTTTGCGTGCCAGGCTAGTCAGATAATGCCCAGCCAATACCCACTCCTCCCTTCCCCTCACTGGAGGCTTTTCCATTCCTCCCTCCCAGCTCCCAGCAATTGGGCTTTCTCCCCTGGGTATTTCAGAAGGGGAAACGGTGAAGCTCAAAGTTGCTAAGTGACTTGTCCCAGGATTTCTAGCAGGCAAGTCTGACACCAGCCCTGAGCCGGTTAAGGAACCAAGTTATGGTAACTTGTAGGCGATGAGGTTAGGCACCTCTGTTTTGGTGGGCCCTGCCCTCAATCATGGCAAACGCTTAAAAACGGCAGCATCACAAACATTACCTACAGCCTTTTCATGACATTATTTTGGAAGGATTTTTCATAATTTTGATTTTGCTTTTACTTGCCTGCCAGGCCCCCTCATTTACAACGGTTGCTATTTCTCAGGACCGGTGGGGCACACTGGGAAATTCTTGCAAAGTGAGAAAATCCAAATCACTTTCACATGTAATGAAACTTTTAGGAGTAATTAATTTAGCAGTTTAATGATGTTGACGTGGTGCTACCTTCTGTAGACATTTAATTAAACGTTTATTCGTTTTGACCTTGCAGTTTGCTTTTCTCAGGGTGCAGCCAAAAATGACTTTTCCAGGTCTCCAACATTTTTGTTGGAAAGGCTTCCTAGCAGCTTGCAAGTCCTTGCACTTCCCCTAGGGTAGCGAGCGTCTAGAATGGTCCCATGCACTCCAGCCCCTGCCTCACAAGAAGGGGGAGGTCACCTTTCCATCCTTCTACCGTTGTGGCTTTTAGGTGAGCATGACCTACTTTAAGTAACCATGTCTCAATTACCCTCCCAGATGGAGGGAGGGAGAGAGGACACTCATCGATGTTGGGAGCCATTTCTGAACTCACTAAGTTGAGAAAACTCCTTGTGAGGTTAAGGCGGGTTTTGCACGGCCTCCCTCTATCAGATAGTGACCGATGTCCACCCCCCACTCAATTATTTTTTGAGCGCCAACCCCCCCAAGGCACCTTGCTGATTGGTATCAGGAGTGACTTGTCCCCTTATCCTAAAATATGCTGATTGCACCTTGTGAAGAAACTTATTATAGAAATTTCTTCTTTTGTGACTATGGGAGCAAATATTACATTTCCTGACATCTAAATCCCGTACATCAATCACTATTGATAAAGATTATGCATGAGTCTTCTACCAATCTATGTTCTGGGAAATTTTTACATACCAAAGAATTTGTCATCAGAAATCATTGTCTGAGGCAAATGCCACTTCTGTGCTGGCCCCATACATTTTTTACCATAAATAAAGCTGACTCTCAGGTCTGTGCAGAGATGCCTGCCTGGTGATCAGAAAGAAACTTGAGGCTCTCTCATCTCTCTCGTCCCAACACCGTCCATCCTTCAGGGAACCCTGGACCTGCTGGGGCTGGACTCCGGCACATTGATATTCGTTCAATTGTGACTTTATCATAGCAACGGGGGAAGGATGAGCAATAGAAGGTACACCAGGAGAGGGGTGGGGAGTTCTGGTGCTACTAGTAATGCTGTGTGTCCCCACGGAGGTCTCTGCCCCCCCTTTGCTTCTCAGTTTCCCATTCTGGGAAATGAAGGTAGCTAAGAGACTTCTATTCTGTCTCCCCTTTCGCGAGCGCGACTATATCTCCAAGCAGCTATGTCTTCATGGAAGAAGCGATTTGGTTTCTTCTGAATGAGCGAGAAGGTACGTGTCCAACGGTTGGCTTTGGCAAATGGAGTCCGTAGAAGTTCCAAGCGTGGTGCCTTGTGATTTTCTCCCTTTTTTTGTCTTCTGGGTGCGTTCCCCCTATTGTTCCCGACTTTCCTGGAATCCTTACCGGACACTGCACAGCCTTCCTGTGTCTTGTGGCCTGTGACCACCGGGCAGTAAGTACATGTGAATATTTACTGAAAGCCTAGCACCAAGCCTGATGCGAGGCAGGTGCTCAGGGCGTGGCTGTCGGGGAAGAGCTTCTTTTCCAGGTGAGGACATTGAGGCACAAAAATCTGAGAGGAAGCAGCCATCTCGAAAACAATTCAGCGCTGTGATGTTTGCACAACTTTCCCTGGAAGAGGAGGGACGTCACATCTGCATCCTGGTTGGACTTTCTTCTTACCTGTACCCCAACCTCGAGCTAAATCGTGTCAGCGAGGGGCATTGCTTTCCCACCAGGGCAGCTTTCGGGAGAGAAGATGGAGAACTTTCCTCCTTACTTAGGAAGCTCATCCTCATCTTTATCAACCCATCTGCACCAAAGGCTTCTGGGCAAAGGCAGAGGGAGCCCTGGAGCCTAGGTTTCCATTCCAGCTCTGGAGCAAACATGATTGGTGACTCCAAGCAGTCCCTCTCCTCTCCGCACCTCTGTTTCATTGGCAGTAACCCCGAAGGCTGGATTAAAGCAGTCCTTCCCAGGCATACCATGTACGATCCTGCCGGAGTCCAGCTCCAGCAGGTCCAGGGTTCCCTGAAGGATGGACTGTGTTGGCACGAGAGAGAGAGTCGGAAAAAGGGGGAGGGAATGAGAGAGCCACGAGTTTCGTTCTGATCACCAGGCAGGCATCTCTGCTCTCCAGGCAGGCATCTCTGCACTGACCAGAGAGTCAGCTTTATTTATTGAAAAACTGAATGGGGTACAAAACAGAAGTGGCATTTGCCTTAGACAATGATTTCTGATGACAAATTCTTTGGTATGTAAAAATGTCCCAGAACATAGTTTGGTAGAAGACTCTTGCATAATCTTTATCAATAGTGATTGAGCATAGGTGATTTAGATGCTTATTATATGAGGAAGGAAGGTATCCTCAGCATTCAAATACAAGGCAATGTTTTTAGCACAGCAAAGGCAAAAGTTAGTTCTTTGTGAGCAGGGGTCAATAGCCTGTCTTCCTGAGGGGAAGAAAAACAGGTTTCTCAGGAAATGTAATATTTGCTCCTATAATCACAAAAGAAGAAATTCCTATAATAAGTTCCTTCACAAGGTGCAAACAGCATTTCAGGGCCAGAATAAGGAGACAGTCACTCCCGATACCAGTCAACAAGGCACCTTGGGGGGGTCGGTGCTCAAGCAAAAATAATTGAGTCGGGGGTAGACATTGGTCGCCACCTGACGGCGGGAGCCTTGCAAACTCGCCTTACCTCTCAAGGATATTTCTCGACTTCACTGAGTTCAGAAACGGCTTCCAGCATGATCCTGTTAAAGCGCCGCCTGATTGGGCGTAACTGGGGCCCGGCCAGAGAGCCTGCATTTCTAACAAGCTCCCAGGTGATACGGCCGCTCCTGCCGGTCTTTGGACCAACTTGGAGCGGCCCAGGGCCCAGAAGATTCTGAGGCTCCTTCTTGCTCTGAAAGGGCCAGACCTTGAGCTGGGGCAGGAGGCACGAGAAGAGTGACAGGTGCCCAGATTGGGGGCAGCGAGGGCAGTACCGAATATGAAATGTGCCAAGGGGTCCTTTCAACCCATAGTTACCAAAATCATTGACGTCATCATCATCATCCACAACAACGAACATCTGTGCAGTGTTTTTCGTGTCCAGAGCAGCCGTCACATCCTTGAACCCAGCTGACCCCTGCAGGCGCCCTGGTGGGAGAGGAGGGCGTGGCCGGGGAGTCTATTCAGCTCTAGCCAGAGGATTTGGGCAGCAAACAATAGCCCCCTAAGCTATTGTTTCCCAGCAGCGCTTTGATTTTCTGAGCAATTTTTTTGGTGCCTGCTCTCTGGCCTTTCCTCTTTTGTCTCCTGACACACCTCCTCCCCGTTCCTAATTCTCCCCTCCCCCAACGCACACACTCAGAGTCAGTGTGTCCACCCCCAGATTTCCCACTTTTGATCCTCTCCCCTCTGACCAAATAGAACCCAGCTTCAGGGACCAGGATTGTGGCTCATTTGGGGGTGACCTGGGGCACATCACTTCATCTGTTGGTCCCACGCTTCTGATTTATAACAATGATAATTTTCCTGAAGGCGGCATTTGCGGAGGATTCACGTTGTTTGGGACACTGTGCTCAGTGACTCCATCCTTACCACAATGCTAGGCGGGCAGGAACTATGACTGTCTCCACTTAGTGGGTAGGGAAAGCGAGGCTTTGGGGCGTTTAGCCGCCCAAAGCCGCCCAGCCGGTGGGTGATGGAGTCAGGATATCAACGCTTGGCTGACGCGCATCAGAGGTCACTGTAGATTCACCTATAGTCGTAAAAAATAATACAGGGGTGCCTGGGTGGCTCAGTCAGTTAAGCATCCGACCTCAGCTCGGGTCGTGCTCTCACAGTTTGTGAGTTCGAGTCCCTTGTCGGGCTCTGTGCTGACAGCTCAGAGCCTGGCGCCTGCTTCAGATTCTGTGGCTCCCTCTCTCTCTCTGCCCCTCCTCTGATCATGCTCTGTCTTTCTCAAAAATAAATAAACATTAAAAACTTTTTTAAAAATAATAAGAGATCTCGTGACCCGTTACCCAGTCTTCCCCAGTGGTGACATCTTGCAAAACTATTGTAAGGTTTTGCAGTCAAGATATTGACATTGATGTAATCCACCCATTTTATTTAGAGTTCCTCAGTTTTACTTGTACTTGCGTGTGTGTGTGTGTGTGTGTGTGTGTTCTATGCAATTGCAGCACATGTGCAGGTCTGTGCATTTACCCCCAGTCAAGATAAAGCAGCGATCCATCACAAGAACGGCCCCTCATTTTATCCACATATGACCTCTCGTTCCTACCCCCACCCCACATCCCTAACTCCTCAAACCACTAACTCTGTTCCCCATCTCTCTAGTTTTGTCATTTCAAGAATGTTCTATAAATGGAAGCATACATTTATATGCGTTGGCGGTTGGCTTTTCTCACTCAGCTGGATTTCCTTGAGATTCACCCAAGTTGTTGCGTCCATCCTTGGCTTGTTCCTATTCACTGCAGAGCGGTACTCCATGACGTGGGGGTGCCCCAGGCTCATATTCATCCACTGAAGGCAGAGGTACTTTCATCTAATTTCTAGATTCTACCTATCATGAATGAGGCTGCTATGTTTGTGTGCAGGTATTTGTGTGAACGTAAGTTTTCATTTTGGGGGGAGAGTATAGGTCTTTGCTTGAAAACAAAATTTTTTAACGTTTATTTATTTATTTTTAATTTTTTAAACTGTTTTATTTAGTTTTGAGAGAGAGAGAGAGAGACAGCATGAGCAAGGGAGGGTCAGAGAGAGAGACACAGAACCTGAAGCAGGCTGCAGGATATGGAGAATTTCAATTGCTCCATATCCTCGCCAACACTTTGTATTATCACTTTTTTACATTGTAGCCGTTCTGGTGGAGGTATCTGGTAACTCGGGGTTTTAGGTGCATTTCTTTAATGGGTTATGACATGGAACAGCTATGCAGATGCACACTGGCCATTTGGATGTCTTCCTAAATGTCTACTCAAGGTTTTCCCCTGGAAATGGCGGGGGGGGGGGGGCGCCTGGGTGGCTCAGTCGGTTACGCATCCGACTTCAGCTCAGGTCGTGATCTCACAGTTCATGAGTTCGAGCCCTGTGCCGAGCTCTGTGCTGACAGCTCAGAGCCTGGAGGCTGCTGCCTCAGATTCTGTCTCCCTCTCTCTCTGCCCCTCCCCTGCTTGTGCTCTGTCTCTCTCTCTCCAAAATAAATTAAAACATCTAAAATTTTTTTAAAGGAATGGAGATATCTTTTTCTTAATAGTTTATATATTTTGAGGATGAGTATTTTATAGGAGATATATATTTAAGTAGATGTATTTATTGCCATTCAACAGCTTGCCTTATACTCTAATAGTGGTGTCTTGTCATTATCTTTTTGATATTGAGAATGTGTGTCTTCTATCCTTTTTTTCTCATCAATATTTATCAGTATTATTAGTCTTAAAAAATCAACTTTAGGCTAGGATTCGTTCATTTCTCCTGTAAGCTGGTTTTCCATTTAATTAATTTCAGCTTCTGTCTTTCCTGTTTTATTTTCTTTGCGGTTAGTTTTCTGTTCACTTTCCGGGTTTGGATCCGAAAACTTAGATTAGGAGTCACCACATGTTTTCAGTAAAGGCCCAGATAACGAATATTTTAGACTTTGAAGACTATACTGTCTCCATTACAATTATTCAACTCTAGCTTTATAGTAAAAAGCAGCCACGGATCATACAGAAACAAATGGGTGTCACTGTTCTAATAAAACTTTGTTTATAGAACCAGATTTGTGGGGGGGAGGTTAGATTTAGCTGATGGACTATAGATTGCCAATTGTTTTCTGGTTCAGATCATTGACTTCCAGCTTTTTCCTCTTTTCTAATATTTGTACCTAAGTTTATAATTTCCCTGTAAACTCTGTTAGTTGCTACAAATCTATAATGTGCCATTTTTTATTATCATTTAGCTCAATATATTTTAAAATTTCCATTATGTTTCGACTCATGCATTATTTCGAAGGGTATATCTTAGTTTCCAGACATTTAGGGAATTTCCCAGGCATGCTGTTACTGATTTCTACGTCAGTTCCACTGTGGTCGGAGAATATATCTGTCCAATGATAATCCTTTCAAATTCATTGAGACTTGCTTTATTGCACAGCATGTGGCTTATTTCTATAAACATTCCATGTGCTCTTGAAAAGAATATGCACCAGGAAGTTGTTGGTTACAGTGCTTTGTATGTTTTTGTTGGCTCATGGTCACCAATCGTGTTGTTCAAGGTTCCACCAGCATTACTGAATTTTTGTCTGATTTCTCTTTCAGTAAGTGGTAGAGGTAGTTAAAGTCTCCACTATGATCAGAGATTCGACTATTGCTCCTTTTCTTTCAGTTTGTGTTTTGTTATTTTGAGGCTGGGTCATTACCTGCGTATGAATTTAAAAGTTTTGAATAATAGGTGTCGGCCAAGGGTGTGGAAAAAAAAGAAACTTTGTACACGGTCGGTGGGAATGTAAACTGATGCAGCCACTAGGGAAAACAGTATGGCGCTTCCTCAAAAAAATTTAAAGGTAGAATTCTGCTTCTAGGTATTTATCTGAAGGAAATGAGAACACTAACTCAAAAACATATACACACCTCCGTGTACATTGCTTCAGTATTTACAATAGCCAAGATATGAAAACAGCATATGTCTGTCAATGGATGAATGAATAAAGATGGTGTGTATGGTGAAATATTATTCAGCCATAAAAAAGAATGAAATCTTGCCATTTGTGACAACATGGGTGGACCTTGAGGGCATTATGCTAAGTGAAATAAGTCAGATAGAGACAGATAAATACTGTATGATCTCACTTCTATATGGGATATAAAAAAGAAGAAAATCCAGCTCATAGATACAAGTACAGACTGGTGGTTGCTGGAGGCAGGGCATGGGGGGAGGGGGTTACAAAGTTGGTAAAGGGGATTAAAGGTACAAACATTCAGTTACAAAATAAATCAGTCATGAGAATGTAGTAGGGCATGGTGACTATAGTTAATAATATGTATGCATTTTTGAAAGTTGCTAAGAGAGTAAATCTTAAACGTTCTCGCCACAAGAGAAGTGAATTCTGGGGGCACCTGGGGGGCTCAGTCAGTTGAGCATCTGACTCTTGATTTTGGCTCAGGTCATGATCTCACAGTTCATGGGATCGAGCCCCACATCAGGCTTAGGGTTGACAGCAGGGAGACTGCTCAGGATTCTCTCTCTCTCTCTCTCTCTCTCTGCCCCTCCCCCTCTCAAAATAAAGAAAGAAAAGGAAAATTTTATTTAAATTTTTCTATGTCTTTATTTTATTTTGAGAGACAGAGACAGAGAGAGAGGGAGACACAGAATCCGAAGACAGGCTCCAGGCTCTGCGCTGTCAGCACAGAGCCCGACGCAGGGCTCGAACCCTCGAACCGTGAGATCACGACCTGAGTCTAAGTCAGACGCTCAACCAACTGAGCCACCCAGGTGCCCCTAGTCCTCAATTTTTAAAAGAGAGTATTTATTGTGGTGACGCAGAAATCAGGAGGTGAAATTGAAACAACTTTTGAACAGAGCTCCCTGAGGACTGACTCGCTGCTCCCAGTGTCCTTTCTCTCCCGTCATGCTCCTGGCCAGCTGCAAC
Source organism: Cryptoprocta ferox (assembly GCA_028646485.1). Lineage (NCBI taxonomy): Eukaryota > Metazoa > Chordata > Mammalia > Carnivora > Eupleridae > Cryptoprocta > Cryptoprocta ferox. The sequence goes on from CM053567.1 coordinate 185,965,216, forward strand.
TATGGGACAATAATCTGTAGCTCATTTTAAGTCAGCTTTTTGTGGATTGGACATTAGAGTACTGTCCAAGCGTACCAAATTCTAGCGCGTGTGACGGGGGTTAGGGGCTGTGACCCAGGTGGGTTAGGGGGCTGGCCGTGCAGGGTCATACATGTCACTAATTGATCTTAACCCTGGTCTTCCATACCCCGTTTAAATCCACATTGCCCTTATAGATGCTCTGCCTTACATTAAACCTTTCATCCGGTACTTTCCAGACAAAACTAAGTATTATCCTAAGAAGCACTAAGGGCTCCTTAACAGAATATCCAAAGGATTCAAAGAAAAGTTAACAGTAACTTAACCCTAAACACACCAGGGTGGGGGCACCATTTTCATTTTGAAGAAGGAACCGTATTGACTTAGAATCAGAAGAACCCTCTGAAACTCATGTTCTACGAGAAAAGAAACCTTAACGCATGCAATAAAAAAATTTTATATTATTTTGTTAAATTGGTTCTTTATTAGTTAAAAAAAATTTTTTTAACATTTTTATTTGTCATTGAGAGACAGAGCATGAGCATGGGAGGGGCAAAGAGAGGGGGAGACAGAATCTGAAGGAGGCTCCAGGCTCTAAGCTGTCAGGACAGAGCCCGACGCGGGGCTCGAACTCACAAACCATGAGATCGTGACGGGAGCCGAAGTCAGACGCTTAACTGTCTGAGCCACCCAGGAGCCCCTAAATTGGTTCTTTAGTATTGTGAAATATCTCTAGTAATAAACCCTGTCTTAAAGAATATATTGTCTTTTTTTTAATGTTTATTTTTTACTTTTGAAAAAGAGCTCATGAGAGCAAGTGACTAAGCTGGCAAGTGGGCGCAGGAGCCAGGAGAGGGGCAGAGAGAGAGAGAGAGAGAGTCCCAAGCAGGCTCACTGCTGTCAGCACAGAGCCTGCTTTGGATCTTCTGTCCCTCTCTCCCTCTGCCCCTCTGCCCCTCCCCACCTTGCACTCTTTCTCTCAAAAATAAATAAATCATTTAAAAAAACATTTGCTTTATTAAGTAAACTCTGCTCCCAACATGGGACTTGAACTCATGACCTTGAGATCAAGAATCTCATGCTCCACCGACTGAGCCACAGAGGTGCCCCCAGGCAGAATTTCTTTGTTGCAGTCTTGAGGCAGCATTCCTTCTTCAGTCTTTGCTCTTAAGGCCTTCAACTGATTGGATGAGGCCCACCCACATTATGTAGGGCAATCAGTTTAACTCAAAGTTAACTGACTATAAAGGTTAAAATACCTTTCTGCCAACACCGGGACAGTGTACAGCCAAATACTGGGTCACCAGAGTCCAGTCAAGTTGACACATAAAGTTAACCATAAAATGTTTTTCTTTTCTGCCTCTATTCTTGGGACTCCAATTACTAGTTGTTAAATATTTTCTACATGATCTCATACACATCTAATTTTCTATATTTTTTATTCTGTATTTTTTAATTTTTATCAGCACTAGTTTGAATGTTTTTATACTCCTATTTTCCAGTTTATCAGCTATCTTTTGACAGGTTTATTAGCCTAACAATCAGAATTTTATTTTCTATTATATATATTTTCCCAATTTTAGGATATCCAATTGATTCCTTTTAAACTAGATGCCACCTTCTGGTGATTTTTCCCTATCATTTCCTGTATTTTTGTGTGCACATTAATTGTTCTCATTTTGGAGTCTATGTTCGAAAACTTCAATATCCGGTTCCTCTGTGGTCGGGTTTTACTCTTTATTTTTCTCTTGGTTTTGAGTATTTAATCCAGTTGTCTGACCTTCCTAGTAATTTTTATTGCATACTGATAATTAAATGTGAAAAAATATAGCGCTCTGGATGACATCATATTCTTTCAGAAAGAGTTTGATTTTCTTCTTTTCAAATTTTTTTTAATGTTTATTTTTGAGAGGGGAGGGGGAGGGGCAGAGAGAGGGAGATAGAGAGTCCGAAACAGGCACCAGGCTCTGAACTGCTAGCAAAGAACCCAGCGCGGGGCTCGAACCCACAAACCATGAGATCATGACCTGAGCTGAAGTCGGACGCCTAACTGACTGAGGCCACCCAGGCGTCCGGAGTGTGATTTTCTTCCAATTGACATATAAAGCTTGGCCGCTCATCTGTAATGGAGTCACTTCTGACTTGCTTCCCATTTACCCATAATTTTAGGGTATAGACCTTTTAAGGTCTCAGCTGAAAGCCTGATGTATTTATTAGGAACCTTCGTCCTTGATTTTCCCTGAACCCCAATTTTTGCTTCCCCAGCTCCACGGGACTGCCGAATCACGCGCTCAGTCTCCTAGCCATTGTGTTCTATTGGGTCCTGTGTCTCGCCCCGTGATGGTGTATTTCTTGTGCAAAAACGGACCGCAACCTTCTCTGTGATCCCCATTCTCTAGCATCTTATCCTCCTCAGCCATACGCACTTACCGCTCTTCATCTCTAGTTTTTTTCTTCATCCTTCTAATCTCGAGAATTCGCTGCCTCATGTTCCAGATCACTGCTTCCCATTGGGCTTTGTGACCCACACTGAAAAATACCCCAAGAGCTAAAACCAGCAGAGGATGCAACACACACGTCAATGTATTTCTCGGGGGTCTTGATCCCTCAAGTCTGGCCTGCCTGGGATATTTTTTCAGACCTTCAAACAGCTTTAAATTTTTTTTTTTTTTTTTTTTTTGCTTTCATAGATGTTCTCAAGAAGAAGTTTCTCAAGAGAAGTTTAGTCTGATACCCACTCCTTTTGTCTAGCCAGCCGCAGGAGTCGGAATGAAGTTTTGATGGGACTCGCATATAGAAAATTGCTGACTCAGTGTGGGCTCTCTTCTCAGATGAAAGAAGGTGAATGGTTTGGACAGGAAGGGGGAGACTCCAGTATTCTTTGATTTTTGTTTTCAAGACATGCAATCATTCTAATTGCCCCCAAAAGGATGCTGACATTTGAGAACGAAGAAGGGAGAGTCTCTCCGTTCCATGTTAGTGCAGAAGACGAGGGTGAGAAAGCATTGAGACGGGCAGGAAGTTCGGAGAGTAGCTGGGGTTCAGGACCCTCTCGGGGGTTTTCCTTAGTGCGTAGGGGAAATTGCAAGCATCGATTGTGTCTACCAGTGCATGTGTTTTCATCTAGATCCTCCAAGGTCCTGGAGACAAAAGGGAAACGATCCAGTGATCTAACCTGAGAGGGCAGAGGGTATTAGTCTGCTTAGCTGCCATAACAAAGCACCACACACTGGCGGCTTAAACAACACACACTGATTTTCTCACAGCTCTGGACGCTGGAAGTCCAAGATCAAGGTGCCATCAGGGCTGGTTGCGGGCGAGACCACTCTTCCAGGCTTCCAAGCAGCTGCCTTATTGCCACGTCCTCACATGGCCCTTCTTCTCTGTGCACGGAGAGAGCGCGAGTTCTCTGGTGTCTCTTCCTCTTCTTATAAGAACACCAGTCCTACTGGATTGGGGCCCAATCCTTATAACTTCATTTAACCTTGGTTGTATCCTTTAAGGCCCCGTCTCCAAAGACAGTCCCATTCTGAGGTTCTGGGAGTTAGGACCTGAACATATGAATTTGTGGGGGGGGGGCATATTTCAGTCTTAACAGGGCTCCCCAGGATTATGGTCTGTGATAAAGCTGTGACTGAAGTTGATTCCCAGGGATGAGTCCTCATTGGAAGAGCACATCTCGTCTCAGGCCTCGGGGCCTCACGGGGTGGGGGCCGAATGAATAGCTTATGGAGCAGACCCGGGGGTTCTCACCGGGATGTCCTATCAGTACAGTACAGTTTCTCCTTCCTCATGTAAAAATTCTTAGGCCCAGAGAGGGTGAGCGGTTTGCCCTCGATCACACAGCAAGTTGGTGGCTATAGCCCAACTGTCCTGCCCCCAAGTCAGTGTTTTCTCCCTCCGCCCAGGCAGGTCTCTTCCACCCCTTCAGCCCCCGCTAGAATCAGAGAAAAGGGAGCAAATCTGTGAGTCGGGGGAGTAGGCACCGACTCGTTTCCTCTCATAGGAGATTTGTGTTTAACTCTGCCCCAGGCAGAGGAAGAGACATCTAAGCCATGTGTGTGTAGCGGGCTCGGGGCATTCCGAAAGGGCTGGGGAGGTAGTGGGGGCCTCGGCTGGGAGATAGGATCATCCTGGGGAGGCCCGACCTGCTTGTCCTCCCGATTTTCTCCCCAAACCCCCAACCTCATCTCGTGACACTGGTGTGTGTGTGTGTGTGTGTGTGTGTGTGTGTGTAGATTTGGAAAATTGGACTGTGTCTTTGCATTTAATGCTACGGTTTTCCAGCCCCCTTTAAGCCAAATGAAAGGAAAGCCAAATGAGCTCTTGTCTTCGTATCCAAATTATAATTTAAAATAATAAATGAAAGTGAAACGTTCCTTAAAATGTTTTTAAAAAAAGTATTTTGGTTTCCACGAGAGAGAAACAATACTCCCACAAAGCTAACAACTTTCCATGGAAAAGAGGAGATCCCCCGTTGGTGGTGAAAGTCGCCAGGAAAGCTTCCTGAACCTTCTGAGAGGGGCTGAGGGGGGGCTGCGAAGAGAACTGCTTCTGACCCTGCCGCCCAGGCTGGCTGGTGCGTGGAGTGTCCCCTGTCCGCTCGGGGCTGTGGTTCTTGTCTGCATGACTCTGTTTGACCAAGGAGGGGTTCCTGCTTGTTGGCGGGTCCCTCCTCACACGACCGTGCTTCCACGCACGCGCTACTGCTAGTCACACCTGCGCTTGGGAAGGGAAGGCCCTCTGGCTCCCAGCAGCAGGCTGTGACCCTGGCCTACTTCTGCAGGAAGGTGACTCACTGCAGGAAGGGGTGATTCTCATAGCTCCCACAGTCCCCAGGAAGGCCGAGAGCAGGCTCTGGGAGGGCAGGAATCAGGGCGCCTGGGCGGGCGGGGGCAGGGGGCGGAGGAGCAGCTGAAAGCAGCTCCAAGCCCAGGAGGGGGTGTATAGGCCCTGGCCCGACACCATGTTGCGCTGCTCATTTCCAATCTGGAGTCCGGGCACGGGGCCGGGGGACATACATGGGTTTCCGTGGCTGCCGTAATGCGTCACCACAGTGACACAACTCGGGATGATATAACCACGGTGGGTGCATGTCATTACATGTTTGTCAAACCCCACAGAATGCGTGCCACCAGGGCAGCCCCCCCCCCCCCGTGTAACCGTGGACTTCGTGGCCCGCTCCGGGGTTCGCGTGCCCACCGCTGGCAACGGCCTGTGTCAGGTGTGCTGCGAGGTGGACTGAAACAGCTCGCTGGGCTCCAGCCCCGGGCCCTCTCAGTCGGCAGGTCTGGGCAGGGGCCTGGGAACTTGCATTTCTTACAAACTCTAGGGTGATGCTGACGGTACTGGTCCCGGAATCCCGCTTCGAGAGCCGCTGGGCTAAGAGAAGGCAGAATTCCTGGACCGTCTTCCTCACACAGGCCTCAACGATCACTGGGGCCAGGAGCTGGGAGAGGTGGCTGCCGGGTGGCAGGGGCACACGTGTCCAGGTTACTAGTTAGCGGTTCCTGCTCTGGACAAAATGAGTGATGCGGTCCGGGAGAACGGCGTGTTCAGAAATAATTGGGGATAAAGAGGGGCGGGCAGGGATCGTGCTGGTCACAGGGACCCACAGGTGGTGAGTGTCCAGTGGCTTGGCCACGAGCGATGTCACGTAGGATGCAGGCTCAGGGGGCCCCTGCAAACGAGGTCCCAGCGCCGCCCCGGCTGAGACGAGTTTACCTGTCTCTTGGACTGAGAGAACGAGCCGGAGGGGGAATCTGCTTTTAATTCTCAGAAACAAGGAGACTGGATCAAATGACCTGTGGGACCAGCTGACCGGGCCAGCCTGTGATCCCCTGTGCTCACGTCCCAAAGCTAATGATGTCATCGCCCTGGGCTGTGTCCGATCCGTGTAGTTAGGTTGATGGGATTAATCAGCTCATGTTAACATGCTGATGATCGCGATCTAAAGACCACCATCTCAAAAGGATCCTCGGGGGCCGAGGGACTAAAGTGGAATCATTTGGACCTTCACAGAGGTCATGGTTGAATTATCACAAAACTTCCTTTCCTCAAAGCAGATGCTTATTGAGATTAATTTAGTGTGAAAAGTGAACCCGACGGAGTAGAAAAGACATTGTCTCCTCGATGATGTAACAGGACACCTCCTCATTGTCCCCGCCTCACTGAAGATGATTGTGCATTTCCTCGGGGACATTTCAGCACACTGTGCGGACTCCCCCTGCAATCCCTCTTTTGGGGCTATTCAATGAGATCTCAGTGTTCACACAAAGACAGAGTGGGCAGAAACAAAAGGGAACATCAATTGGGAAAACGGGGGCTGCAGACAGAACCCATCCTTCTGCCGAAACCACACACCTAGTAATTTCTAGAGACGTGCCTTGTGTGAAGACGAGGAACGGGCAGGGGAAATGACTGCCTTCTGGCAGGGCGGTAGGTGCTTGCGTGACTTGTGCTGGAGACAGTTTGGGTCCTTTGGGTCCAGGGGACAAACTCTGTGAAGGGTCTCACCTGGACCCCTGCCTGTCATCTTCTCCACAATTCCCCTTCTTTCCGTTTTTAAAGAAAATAAGTTCTCTTCCTCGTTTGCCTGTTTGTTACACGGTGTCCCTTCTTAAAACTTTTCTCTTTGTTTGCTGAGACTCTCTGGGGCCCTGGCTCTGCTCCTACCTCTTGGCCTGGCCTGGCCCCTTCCCCGGATCCTCTTCCGGGGTAATTCCTTCACGGCCGTGGTTCCCCAAGGGCTCAGCTCTGTTTCTGCTGGTTCCTCTGTTTCTGGCATTCCTTTATCCGGTCCCATGGTTCCTACCGTTACATTAAGCCCAGAGACGGGGGAGGCAAATAAAACAAGAACTTTCCAGGTTAGCAGTGGCAGGACAACCGCCTGGTGGGAAGGGGTGGCTAGCCACGTGGTCCCCGTCTGGGTTTTCTTTTCTGGGGAAATTCTTGCTCCCCCTTCTCTGGGGCACATCAGAGGGTCCTGCTTTTCTTGCAAATCTCTGGCCTAACAGCCAACAAATCCTTTCTCCTTGGCTTTCCCAACCAGAGACGAGAAGACACCTTCTTAGTATGTGGCTCCATGCAAGGAAAATCACAAGGGATGTAAGCACAATGAGACCAAAGAAGGCAAACAACGTGGCTTGCAAGGTTGAACTGGGAGAGTGTATGAGTTACGCCTGTGTAACAAATCACCTCCAGACGTGGTGGCATAACTCAGTCATTCATTATACGCAGGGCTTCTGTGGTCAGGAATTCAGGAAGACCTTCAATGGATGGTTCTCGCCTGGGATCCCGTGTGGTTGCGCTTATGCGCTGGTTGGGCCTGCATCATCTGAAGGCTCGACTGGGGCTGGAGGGTCCACTTCCAAGGTGGCTCACTTGCATGGCTGGCAAGTTCTTTCTGGCCACAGGCTGGGGGCCTCAGCTCCCCTGCCAGTGGGCCTCTCCAGAGGACTGCTTGAACCTCCTCATGGCATGGCGGCTGGCTTTCCTTAGAGCAAGTGATCATTGCAGGAGCCATGATGCCTTCTATCAAACCTCAGGGACCGCACATTTTCATTTCTTTGATATTCTATTAGTTACAAAGGGTCGTCTGTGATTCAGTTTGGGAGACGACCACCACACCAGGGCATGGATATGGGGAGGCATGGATCACCAATGAGCTATGTTGGACATGGGCCATCACAAGAACCCATCTCTAGGATTTATGGAGCTGTCCCATTCCATGAGCTTCATTCCATGAAGAGGCTTTTAGGGACCTTAATTTTTTGGCTTCATCCATAGCCAGAGGTCAGGTACCAACTTACCAAGCGCCCCTCTTCCAGTTTTATCTTTAGACTTCAGAAGTAGAGAATTTAGTTAATCTCACTCCTCAATCCATGGTTTACTTTCATCATGTTCCATGTGAGGCTCCTTTCTTACTTCATCTGCATATTCATTTTATCTTCATTCCACGCCTACACTTCTCCTGTACAGCCACTTCCCCGGGAGTACCAGGGGCAATCACTTCAAAATGTATGATGAGATGGGGCGCCTGGGTGGTTCAGTCAGTTAAGCATCCAGCTCTTGGTTTTGGCTCATGACATGATCTCCACAGTTTCATGAGTTCGAGCCCCGTGTGGGGCTCTGCACTGACAGTGCGGAGCCTGCTTGGGATTCTCTTTCCTTCTCTCTCTGCCCCTTCCCCACTCATGCTATCTCTCTCTCAAAAAAAAATCAACTTTAAAAAGTGTTTAAAAAAATAATATAAATAAATAAATAAATAAATAAATAAATGATGGGAGTCTGGGTCTGCTCAGGCTTTTTTTTAAAAATGCCACACACTAGGGTGGTTTAACAACACACCTTTATTTCTCACAGTTCTGGAAATTGGAGAGTCCAGGATCAAGGTGCCAGCACATTGTGTTCTTGGTGAGGACCTTCTTCCTTCCTGGCTTGCAGAGATTTGCCTTCTTGCTGTGACCTCACATGGTGGAGTGAGAAAGAGAGAGAGAGAGAGGTCTGGTCTCTCTTCCTTTTATAAGAACACTAGTCCCATCATGGCACCCCATCCATCCTCATGACCTCATCTAAATCTAATCATCCTCCAATGTCCTGCCTCCAAATACCATCACCTTGGGGGGTTATGGCTTCAACGTATAGATTTTTGAGGGTGACATAAACACCTAAAACATCCAGTCCAAAGCAATGGGTATCCTTGTATTTTTATGAGTATTGGTGCATTTATTGACTTTTTTAATTTTCATGGATATTACTGGACTAAATATGGATATTACTGTATATCTCATTCGTTTCATTGAGCACCCACCTACTCCAAGCCACGTTTCTGCCACGTTTCACTCACCCATCCTTCTAGTGAGCGGTGGACACTCAGATCACCTCCAATCCCCCCACCACAAGTGGTGCTTCAAAGAATCCCTTATCTTTTAGTTCTGAGTGAGAATGTTTCTGGGGTCTCCAAGGGTCCCTGGGTGTTAGACACATACATACTAAGGCGACTATGTACAGCAGGCAGCTCTGAGGGCACACTTGACATTCCTAGACTCTAGACCAGAGAGAAAGAATGTCTGCTTCTCTCTTGCTCAGGCGTTCCTGCAAGGGCCCAGGGTTTTGACTGAGAAATGGGCTGCTTCTCCAGGAAGCCAGATGAGTTGCGGCCCACACAGGGGCCAGGGTTCACACCTACAGGTCCGTCTACGGAACATAGCCCAACATGGCATCCTAACATCCTAAAAAAAAAAAACATCATGCTAAGTGCAAGAAACAAATCACAAATCACAAATATTGTATGATGCCCATTTGTGTACAATGTCCAGAATAGGCAAATCTATAGGTGCAGACAGTAGATTAGTGGTTGCTGGGGCTGGCTGGAGAGTGGGGAGGGGAGATTGGGGGTGACAGCTAGGAGACACTGGGCTTCTTGTTAGGGATGATTAAGATGTTCTAAAACTGGGGTACCGGGGGGCTCAGTCGGTTAAGTGTCCGACTTCGGCTCTGGTCATGATCTCACAGTTTGTAGGTTTGAGCCCTGAGTTGCGCTCTGTGCTGACAGCTTGGAGCCTGGAGCCTACTTCAGATTCTGTGTCTCCCTCTCTCTATGTTCCTCCTCTGCTTGCACTCTCTCTCTCTCTCTCTCTCTCAAAAATAAATAAACATTAAAAATTTTTTAAGTGTTCTAAAATTGTGTTAGGATACTCTGTGAATACACTAAAAACAATTGGGTTGTATACTTTATTTATTTATAATTTGAGAGAGAGAGAACGTGAGTGGTGGGGGAGGGCAGAGAGACAGAGAATCCCAAGCAGGCTCCATGCTCAGCGTGGAGCCTGATACGGGGGTTGATCCCGTGACCCGAGGATCATGACTTCAGTTGAATTCAAGAGTTGGATGCTTCACCAACTGAGCCTCCCAGGCACCCCAGATGGTATACTTTGAATAGGTGAGTTGTATGGTCACATGTAGTGTGACCATATCTTAATGCAGCCGTTACCCCCAAAATTGGTGTGGTCGGGATTCAAGCCCTGCCTTGGGTAGCAATCAGAAGCCTAATGGAGCTATTTATTTGATTAATCAAGAACGCTTTGAGGGTTCATCATGCCACATTGTAAAATCCTGTAAATCTGCACACTTACCTCTGCCAGGGAAAAGGCCCTGATGAATTCTTTACCCTCCCACTGCCTCCAGCCCCCAAGCATTGGGCAGGCACATAATAGCTGCTCAAGAAACTCAATAAATGGTTGACAGATGAAGTATAGACACTCAGGAAGTGTTGACGGTATTGAAGCATGCACTTCAGAGGCTGATGGGACCCCACTGGTTGTGGGCGCACGCCTTCCGTGTTTGGGCTCCACGCACGAGGCCCGCAATAGCAAAATGAGAACGGCACTGTAGCCATGGAGGCCTGGGAGGAACGAGACCTTGAGGAAATCCCGCTCTGGCCGAGGGCTCCTTAAATACAATGGCAAAGCAACCTCCATGTTGGTCTTCCAGTTCCTCCTTTGCAGGCTCCCCTGCCCCTCCTCCACTTGGAAACTACACACTCAAACACATTTTGCCTTTGCTGGGACGGACTCCACGTGGCATTAAAGCAGCGGTGTGCTTCCTGCCCACTTCTTCCTGCAGGGAGAAGCTGGCAGAAAGCTGGGCTGCCTCAGGACGCACAGCCACCACCTGGGTAGCAGGGGGCTGGCAAAGCCTGAGGGGCAGTGCTGATGACAGTGGGCAGGGAGGTGGGCCGAGGGCCATGCCAAGGACAGCGAGGCCATTTGTCAGATCCGAAGGGCCGGTGGGAGGTTGGGCTGGCCATCGAGGCAGGGAACAGCTGCTTGGATAAATGAAGAGTGGGAGATGGAGGAGGCTCGGAACACAGGCAGTTCACCCTGGAGGTTGCCTGGGCTCTTTCTGTTGGGCCGGTGCGGGGAGGCTGGGAAGGTTTGGCTGGCTGGGTCATAGCACATGACCGCAGGTGGGAGGGAACTTCTGTGAGAATTAGGAAAGGGAGACCGCTCTGGGCCAATGCAGCCTTCCCCCAGAGCACACGGCTTGGGGATGGAGTACAGGCTAGATTGCAGTCTCCCGAGTGGTCCTGATTGTGCAGTGCACGGCCTGGACAGCCATGCATGGGCCCTCGCCGAGAGGCTTTGGGTCAGCCCGATGCTTTTCTCTTCTTAGATTCACTCCTATCTTCCCAACAGTCCACCATGCGAGACACCTCCAGTTCGCCTCTAACGTCATGGGGTGGGGACAGGGACACCAGGAGACAGAGCCGGAGTTGCGCCGGCTGGCAGACGTTTATTTCTTCGTTAAGGTCAAATTCACTTAACATAAAATGAACTATTTTAAGAGGCGTAGTTCAAGGGCATTCGGGACACTGAGGGCTATGCAACCACCGCCTCTGTGTAATTACAGCACGTTTCGTCACGTCCACAGGAGACCTCGGCACCATCAAGCAGCCATTCTCCACTCTCCGTGCTCCAACGCCTGGAAACTGCTAATCTGTTTCCCATCTTGCACGGACTCTCCTATTCTGGACATTTCGTATACGGCGAACCAAACGACAGGTGCCCTTGAGTTGAAAGAGACTGGGGTTGTCCCATCTTCTGCCCACTGTGAATGGTGCTGCTGTAAATAGGCACGGGCAAGGTTTGGTCTGAACAGTTCTTGATTTGGGGTGTCTACCCGGGCATGGGATTGCTGGGTCCGGTAGTGACTCAATGCTTAACTTTACAGGAGCTGCTACGTTCGTTTTCATAGTGGCCGCCATTTGCCTTCCCGTCGGCAGTGCAGGAGGGTTCTGATTTCCCTTCGTACTGGCTGATGCTTGCCAGCTCCAATTTTTTTATTTTTATTTTTTATAAATGTTGTCTGATTGCTAAGGCAAAAGACATGAATAGATACTTCTCCAAAGAAGACACCTAGATGGCTAAGAGACACATGAAAAAATGTAAAACCACAATGAGATACCACCTCACACCTGTCAGAATGGCTAACATTAGCAACTCAGGCAACAGCAGGTGTTGGCGAGGATGTGGAGAAAGAGGATCTCTTGCACGGCTGGTGGGAATGCAAACTGGTACAGCCACTCTGGAAAACAGTGTGGAGGTTCCTCAAAAAATTAAAAATAAAATTACCCCGCGACCTAGCAATAGCACTACTAGGAATATATCCAAAGGATACAGAATTTATTCCCCTGATGCATAGGGGTGCATGTACCCCAATGTTTATAGCAATGCTATGAATGCTTAACCGACTGAGCCACCCAAGCACCCCCATTCTATGCCCCTCTCACTGTAAGCTTTTATTTATTTTTATTTTTATATATTTGTATTTACAGTCTATATTTATATTTATAATCTATATTTGTATTTTGTGTGCACAATACACATCATCTGTAAGCTGCTTTTTCATTTTATATCATATTGTATACATCCTTCCATACCCATAATTGTGGACCGATACCAACATTTAAAAAAATGTTTTTTACATTTATTCATTTTTGAGAGAGAGAGAGAGACACAGAGCGCGAGCAGGGGATAATCAGAGAGAGAGGGAGACGCAGAATCAGAAGCAGGCTCCAGGCTCTGAGCTGTCAGCACAGAGCCTGACGCAGGGCTCGAACCCACAAACCGTGAGATCATGACCCGAGCCGAAATCAGCCGCTCAACCGACTGAGCCACCCAGGTGCCCCCCAATACCAACATTTTAAGTGGCTGTGCTGTGGCCGGCACCCCCACCCTTGACCACGCCCCTGCTGTGGGGACTTGAGGCTGGAGTGGGAGGTGGGACGCGGTGGAGGCTCCCCGGGGTGAGGCTGATGGGCAGCATTCCAGCCCGGCCAGGACAGGATGAGACTGCTTTTTCTTGCAACTTCGTTTTCCTGGATGTTAAACGTGTGCGAAGATCTATCTTGTTGTCCTCATCAGATCTCACGACAGCGTTGCAGAAACAAAGAAGAGGTCTTTTTTAGGCTATTAGCTAGAACCCTGGGTATGAAGTAAACGTCCTGAAATGTATAACAATTTTGGGGGGTGGGGGGAGCTCATTCCTCCATGTTTTACTCCGGGAACTTGGGGAAGTATTAAGAGATGACGTCGTCTGGAAGCGTGTCGCTTACTGTCTCACAGGCTCCAGATGTTACGTATGTCAGATCCGCGATAAGCAGGGAGGCAGCTGGACAGTCCTCGGGCCCCTGGAGCCCATTGTCTGCACTTAAATCTCAGCGCTGCCTGCTCAGTCAATAAAGCAGGCGACCTCTGTCCAGCTTGGGTTCTAGGGGCTGCTGTGACAAACCTGGCTGTCTTAAAACAAAAGATATTTCTTTACTCACAGTTTGGGAGGACGGAAGATCCAAATCAAGGCATCTGCAGGCCCGTGCTCCCTCCAGAGTTGTCAAGGAAGAATCCTTCCCTGCCTCTCCCAGCCTCCGGGGGTGGCCGGGAATCCTTGGCGTCCCTTGGCTTTGACTACGTCCGTCCTGCCTCTGCCTCGGCCATCACGTGGCCTCCTCCCTCCCGCGTGTCTCCCTGTCCAACCCCCCTGATCTAATATGGCCTCATTTGACCTTGCTTACATCTACCAAGACCCTGTTTCCAGACAAGGTCACGTTCTAAGGTTCTGGGTGGACATGCATTTTGGGGGACACTCCCTATACACTCATCCTTCAGGAGGAGATGAAAGTTGGGGAATTCGTTAATACACGTAAAACACCTAGAAAAGCAGCTGGCCCAACGAAGCCCTCATAGTGGTGGTCATTATAGCGCACGGGACATTTGAAAAGACTCAGAGGAAAGATCGTATGTACGTGCCCAGTGAAACACTCCCGTCTAGCCCCCCAGCACCCCCCCACCCCCGCCCTGCCAGTCTTTTTGAGTCTTTGTCTTTTTTATGCCAGAATATCAAGTTTTCCTTTTGCAATCCTTCCATTAAAGAATGGTTTATCTGGCCATTTGTTTATGTGTGGAAAATGCATAAAAATTTATAAAATAAACCCATTTACTTCCAGACGAAAGTTAGCGTTTTGCCCGGAGTGAATTTTTGTGGCCAAGTTATAAAATTCTGAAAGTAAGGGTTTCTATTGAAACTGTGCTACTCTTTAATGAACATTGCCGCCCTCGCCATAATAAAGAATGTACAATATTTGGCAAGAAAAATCGCCTAATATGTAACACGAGTGATTGCCTCCTCTGTGAGCCAAGATCTGTTTTCATTTTGTGGAGTAATTCAGCTCAACAAGTATTTATTGAGTGCCTACTAGGTCTCACTCACTGTGCTGGGCAGTGGGGATATACAGATAACATTAGTGGGGGTACGGTTTCCTAAATAAAAAAAAAATTTAATATATTATTTATTTTTGAGAGAGAGAGAGAGAGAGAGAGACAGCGTGAGCGGGGGCGGGGGGGGGCAGAGAGAGAGAGGGAGACACAGAATCCGAAGCAGGCTCCAGGCTCCGAGCTGTCAGCACAGAGCCTGACGCGGGGCTCGAACCCACGAACCGTGAGAGCATGACCTGAGCCGAAGTCGGACGCTCAACCGACTGAGCCACCCAGGTGCCCCTACAGTTTCCTAAGTAATCGTGAGCTCTTGACTGGGTACATGTTGGGCACTGTTCTAAGTGCTTTGCATGCCCACATAATTCTAACAAAGGGCCCATTTACAGATGGGACAACAGAGGTACAGAGAGGTCCAAACCGTTTGCCCACCAAACTTTCCTGAGAAAGTCAGGAGTGGCATCCAAGCTGTTGGGCTCTGGAGTTCACACTATTCACCACTGTCCTGGGCAACCTCATCAGAGAGGTAGAGCGCAGTGGTCAAGTGCAGCGCTAGAGGGGGTCGGCACAGGGGCTGTGGAAGCCCACAGCGGGGGCCACCTCCTTACAGGGAGCGAGGGCTGGTGAAGGCGAGAAAAGACCAGCCAGCACACTCGCTGAGCTGAGAAACGGTTCAGTGTGTGCACCCAAGTGTGCACGCCTGTGCTGGGGGTTGCTGGACCCACATCGTGGGCGAGAGGGTCAAGAGATTCACCCAGAGGCATGGGCAGGGATCAGCATGAGGAACAGTGAAGATGCTGCTGTAGGAACTTGGGGACTATCCTGCCCACAAAGGAGGGCCCGAATCAGGGTTTTAAGTAGAATGACTCACCGGTCTGCCTATTAGGTTTCCTCACCGTGACCACAGTATTTCAGGACACAGCACCGGGATGCTCATTTTGGGACTGGGAGAAAAATGGGGTATAGAGCGAAAACTATGGGGGTGCCTGGGTGGCTCAGTCGGCTGAGCATCTGACTCTTAAACTTGGCTCGTGGGATCGAGCCCCGCGTCAGGCCCTGTGCTGAGTGTGGAACCTGCTTGGGATTCTGCCTGCCTCCCTTGCTCTCTGGTCCTCCCCCATTCGCTCTTGTTCTCTGTCTTTCTCAAATAAAAAAAAATTTTTTATTTTTTAAAATATATTAAAAGAATTTTTTAATGTTTTATTTATTTTTGAGAGAGGGAGAGACAGAGTGAGCAGGGGAGGGTCAGAGAGGAAGGGAGTCACAGAATCCGAGGGCAGGCTCCAGGCTCCGAGCTGTCAGCACAGAGCCCGACGCGGGGCTCGAACCCATGAACCGCGAGATCATGACCTGAGCTGCAGCCGGACGCTCAACTGACTGAGCCACCCAGGCGCCCCAAAAAATTTTTTTTAAAGGTGGAAAATTGGGGCACCCGGGTGGCTCAGTCGGTTGAGCGTCTGCCTTCAGCTCAGGTCATGAGGCGACAGTTCGTGGGTTCGAGCCCCGCGTCGGGCTCTGTGCCGACAGCTCGGAGCCTGGAGCTGCTTCGGATTCTGTGTCTCCCTCTCTCTCTGCCCTTCCTCTGTCCATGCTCTCTCTGTCTCTCAAAAATAAATAAACGTTAAAAAAAATTAAAAGGGGGAAAATACAATACTATCTTAAAATTCCATCCAGGCTGCTGTTTTTCTCTCTCATTAGATATATTTGTATCCATTTCATCTGTCAGCCCCGAAGCTTTGAATCTTACGAGGCTTTTTGCTGAAAGCAGGATGCTCTTGTCCTAACAGTAACAGCCGGCTGGTCTGAACGCTTCTCAAGCACCAAACACCACTGCAAACATCTTCCGTGTTTCCACTCATCTAGTCGCCACCAGGATGCTACGAGACACTGCTGGTGTCCCATTTTCGGAGGGGACAGTCTGAGGCACGGGGCGGGGGTTTTCCTCAACATCTCGGGGCTGGAAGGCATTGAGCCAGGATGTGAACCGGGCAAAGGTCTCTTTGCAGTCCGGGCCCACCGTTCTTCAACTCTTGGGTTTTTCCCAGGGGCAAGCCGCACAGCCACTGGCCTCAGGAGGGCTGTGGACTGAACTGTGTCTCCCCCCTCTTCTCTGCCACCCCCACATTGCTGTGTTGAAGCCCTCACTCCCCGGTGTGATGGCATTTGGAGATGGGGCCTTTGGAAGTCATCAGGGTTAGAGGACTATACTTATTCAAGGAGCACCTCACAGCTCGCTTCCCCCTCTTTGTCTGCCATGTCAAGAATGAGAGAGAAGGAGGCCAAAGAAATAGTCCTTACCAAAAATCCAACCGTGATACCGCCCTAAGGTCAGGCTTCCAGAACTGGGAGACATAAAATTCTGTGGTTAAGGTGCTCCAGACTATGATAATCTCGCGGTAGCCAGAGCAGGTAGCCAGAGCAGAGCAGACAAGGTCAGCCAAGATACGGAATCTGTAATAGCCCAGGAGTGGGTGGGGGACATACCTGCTGGCTGCTTCTGGCTTCCTGGGGGGACGGGAAGCCATCTGGTGTGATCTGTGCATGTGTGAGCCACAGGGAGAGAAAGGCAGTGCCAAATCATGTCCTGCTCCGGCACGGAGGGTGTTGTTAATGCCCTGCGGAACGTGGCACTGTCAGAAGTGTGCGCCTTGGGCCAGGCACCCAAGGACCGGGATCCAGCTCTGTCACTCGCAGGCTCCCTATAACCTCAGGGATATTGCAGGTTCTGGACCTCGGTCTTTGCCCTGTGCGATGGGGGTAGTCATACCTTTTAGCACGGACGTGACATTTATATGGGATACTGTGGGCTCAGCGCCTGTGAACGCTTGATAAATGGTGGATATAATGTTAATGGGAAATTCGCTTTTCTTTCTTTTAAGCTTATTTATTTATTTGTGGAGGGCAGAAAGAGACAGTGGGAGAGAGCTCAGCGCTGAGCCCAATGTGGGGCTTGAACTCGCGAACCTTGAGATCAAGACCTGAGTAGAAGGAGGATGCTCAGCTGACCGAGCCACCCAGGCGTCCCTAAAATTCGCTTTTCAATACCTAGGTCAGGTCTCCCCTTATCTTGGAGGTTCTCTCCCTGGCTCTTCCCCTCAGTTCCCTGTGTGTGTCACACATGTTGATGGTGGCTTCTTTTCATGTTACGTTCAAACTACCCCCTGACTTGTCCACCTGCCTCCCCAGATGCATAGTCGGATCCTTTGGGTACACACTGCTTCCACGGGTAGCGGGGGTGGGGGGTGTGTGGGCATGTGTGAGGCCACAGAAGGAAGGAAGGTCATTTCAGAAAGAGGTTCACAGGTAGCACAAGGTTCCCCCTGGGGTGCCTGGGAGAAGAGGAAGAGGGCGAGCAGGGGTGCTAACTGTGTGGGAGGAAGGTGCAGGGGGAGGTTTTAAGGTGAACAGGGGTGCAGAGAGCTGGGGCACTGTCCCAACCACACAGGTGAACCCCTGTAGGGTTTTGAGCAGAGAGACTGCTGAAGACTAAGTAGGAATGCCGAGCGCAGCGTGGATATTTCCCGGCAGGGGTGAGGCTGCAGAGAAACGAAGAGCAACGTGGTTCCCAGGTCCTCTCCAGGCACCTGACCCTTCGCCCCTTCCCAAAGGTGCGACGGGGAAGCCAGGCCGGGGTTGGGAGGCTCTCTTCCATCTTTTCTGTCCTGTGATCATTAGGTTTGCTGACAAGTGGGGATTATTAATTAAAGGGATAAAGCGTGTGCTTCCAAGGGTGATTACCGTTACTGTAAATCAGACTTAATGGCGGCAGAAATTCATTAGGGATTCATTTCCTAATGATAACGAATTGGCTTGAGCAGATGTCAGGCTCAGCCGTGACCATAATTCTAATTCCAGGCTCCAGGAGTGGGAAGTGCCCCGGACCGAGGAATCAGAGCACCTTTCTCAGAACTCTGGGGCTGTTTAGTGTGTGGCCCGACAGCCACATGGACGCGGGCGTCTCCTGAGGAGCCTGGGCCTTTGCTCTTGCACAGATCTTCTAGAAGCAGCGTTCCTGCTACCTTGTCTCTTGAGCCTCGCTTTCCTTGGAAGTCTTCCCTGACTGCTCCTGGGCAGGGCCAGGCCCCTTGTCGCGTCCTCTCTGGACTCCCTCAGGGGCAGACACTGGCTTTAACTCTATCCCTGCTTCCCCAGCGCCTGGCATAAAAATGCTGTTCCTGGTGATGGTTGAATCCGTGCATAGATGAGCATAGGCATGTTTTGCTGAAGGCATCCGACGTGGCTTAACCTGCAGCCGACTGATTCTATTTGGAACTTGGTGGCCAGAGAGGAACTGCCTGGGACGGAAGGAATGAGCCCCCGGGTCACCTGGAACGTCAGCCCTCTCCATGTGGACCAAGGTGAGTCCCCAGGTACGCAGATGCCTAGACTTTAGCAGGTGCCGGGGCTGGTGAAATTCACAGGACATTAACCAAGGCAGCGGGAGGTAAAGGACGCCGCCAAGCCTGTTGCTAAGCCCCAGTTTCCTTGCCTGTAAAATAGGATATCAATGGTTATTGTGAGGAACACGTGAAAAAGGACATGCCAAGTTCAAGTACTTAGCGCCTGGTAAGGATTCAACAAATATGAGCCATGGTTATCATGATTTTGCTGAACGAATGAGGCAGAACCGCCAACTTTGTAACCGGGAGGAGAGCTCTGTGGCTTGTAAGTATAGACCCGCGCCCAGCATGGCAACCCAGGCTTCAGGAAGATTCCATGAGGTGTAGAGGGAAAGGCAGAAGGAGAAGGAAAGGACAGGGAGGACTCAGGAGGGCCTCAGCCTCGCAGAAAGGCCAGGGTGTGCCCAGGGAATGGGAAGGAAGGAAAGATGGCACCTGGCCCCTACAGCGCCAGGCCCTCAAGTGGTCCAAGCCATGATTGGCCCCTGCAGCCTTCCAGAACAGTCTGGCAAGGCAGATCAGCTCAGCGGGCACAATGATCATTCCCAGCACACAACATGGCCCTTCTGCATCTGCTCTCTTCAGCCGAGCGCTGGCAGGGTGAGTCAGGCAAGGATTGGGTCCTTTGTGGACAAGGAACCAGGCTCGGTCAAGTTGAGCGACCTGCCTGTGGCACTCAGCGGAGACTCGGCCCCGTCAGCCTGCTTCTAAACTGTCTGGAAACCTGACCACCTGGCCTCAGAGGAGGAGGGTTCGTCTCCAGACAGCCGCCCGGGCTACCTCCGTAACCACGGAAGGGGAGGAAGGTCTTTTCTGGTACTGCGTTTTGTTTGCTGGGCCAGGAGTTAACATTTGGGTCCCCACCTGTTGCCAAAGCCTCAATCTGTAAGTATCTATTAACATTCGGAAACACATGTTGCTTTGATCCTGCAGTCCCACTTCTGGGAATCTATCCCGCACAAACAAAAACCCTAGAATGTAAGGCTATAGGAACAGGATGCTTATTGTCGCAGGTTTGTGGGGACAAAAACCTGGAAGCAATCTGAAAGTCCATCAGGACTGGAATAAGGTTGAATAAATTATGATACACGCCTTTTGGGAACATCAACCCTTTTAAAAATTAGATTTCTATGTCATTATCTGGAGTGCCGTCCTTGCTACGTTGCTAAGTAAAAACAAAAAACAAACATGCAAAAACAAAAGCCTCCAAGTTGGCCAGCGATGTGAATTATGCAATATCATAAAAAAATAATTAAAAAGCTCTATATGTGGATTTATATTAGTGTGCTTGGTCTGCCCTAACAAAGTATTACAGTCTGGGAGGCTCAAAGAACAGAAATAGTATTTTTCTCCATTTTGGAGACTCAAAGTCTGAGATCAAGGTGTGGGCAGGGTTAGCTCCTGGGAGTGGCTTGGTGTCTCTAGATTTGGGGTGACTGTACACGGTGGGAAAATACTAGAAAATGAGACTGGGGCCAGGCTGTGTAGACACCTGCCCCCAACTAAAAAGACCCAGAAAAAGGACACACAGACACCTGTTCAAAGAGCCTTCCACATTTAACCTCCATGAGTTCTTACCAGTGGATGAACTAGGGTTTAACTTCTTGTACGGATGAGAAAATGGAGGGGTGGAACGGTTAAGTTAAGTGACTTGCTAAAGGTCGCTCAGCTAGTTAGTCGTACTAACTAGACTCTGTACTGGGGAGTCTGCACTTTTCTCGTGGATGATCTCGAGATCCATGACGGGAGCCACTGTCACTGCGTCTGTTGTGTTTTGGTGGCCACTCCTAGACACCTGGCAGAGACCGGCTCCATTCTTCACAATTGAAAGAACAAATGGATTTTGTGACTCACCCATTTATCAGGTGAGAAAATTGAGGCTTCGAATGATTATCCGCCAAGGTCATCCGGGCGACTCCACATGGGGATTTCTCCCCTTCCTCGTACTTCCCGATAGTCTTCCCGGCAGCCCTGTCGCAGCCGGGGTGTCTATTCCCCTAACTTCTCACGGTAAGGGGAGGGGGACAGTAGTGATGTTGGGTCTCACCTAATCCATCAGAGGCATGTTCTCATGACACATCTGGATGTGGTTGGCCGTGGCCCCTCGTGCGGAGGGTTTTCTTCCGGAGTGCCCTTTTATAGACGTGTAATGAAATTCTCTTGTGCTTTGCAGATCCCAGCTTGCCCTTTGAAACGCAATCCCACCTCTCGCGGGAAGTCGGAGGCTTTTCGGTTGTTTTCCTAACAGCAGTGGAGACAGGTGTACCTCTCGGAGCCGTCCTAGCTGTTTGGAAGCCGTCTCCACTGCTTACGTAGCAGGGCTCCTGGCAGGGGACCCATCATGCTGCGTGCGTTAGCTGTGACCTCATGCAATGCTCCTAGCTCCCCTAGGTGGGATTACTATCCCCATGGGACAGAAGAAGAGACAGGGTTCAGAGAGGTTACGGTTCCTGCCCCAGGGCAGTTGTTAAGTAAGGGTCAGAGCCAAGACTTGTGTGTGTGTGATGACATCATGCCCTCCTTCGCTGTCCTCTGCATGGCCGCTGCCCAAGGCCACATCCTGGCCATCGTTCTTCTGGACCATTTTACGCCCTGGGCTCTGGGCCGCAACTCTTGTCCCTTCCCCTTCCTGCCTCCAGATTTTCCTAAATCACAGATCCCTTCAGCCACCCCCCTGCTTAAAACACCAATGAGTCTCCATTGGCCTTGGGACAAAATTCAGTTTGTCAGCTGTAATTCTTTCCTCCATTATCACGATCTCACGGTTTGTGAGATCGAGCCCCCGTGTTGGGCTCCACGTGGAACCTGCTTGGAATTCTCTCCTTTTCTCTGCACCTTCCCCTGCTCTCTCTCTCTCTCTCTCTCTCTCTCTCAAAATAAATAAACAAACAAACATTTAAAAATGAGTTTTCATAGGAGTCGTCCTTTCGGAGAGAGGACTTTTTAACAGAACAGAGCTAACGAGGTGGAACGAAAATGATAATAAGTAGACTAGGGCTGCGTATGTATACCCCGCCCCTCAAACTGGTAAGAGACTGTACTCGTCCCCCTTGCCGGGGCATTTGGGAACCTTTGAATGCTCTGTTGACCTTGGAGAATGAGCAGTGTCTCCTCAGGGTCATGTATCTAGACATTTCCTCTGTCCATGCTTCACTCTTGCCCTTGGCCGCCATGTTGGGTGCTGCACCACACACAACGTGCAGCTAGATTCTCTTAGATGCTTGCAGCCTCCTCTGGCTGTGTCTGCGCAAGTGGGTCAGGAGCTTGATGCAGCCGTAAAAGCTAAGATGATTTTTCTTCCTAAGCTCCCGGCCCCATTAGGAGCTATCTTCATGACTTGATTTCCCCTCAGGCCCGCAGGGCTAACCTTTTATGGGTATGGAACATTCCAGTAGGGCAAGTTAGTGGCAAGTCAAGCCTTTTCTGAGGCAAACTCTGCCATTGTTCCCTCATGCCTGTCTATTTCCTCCT
This sequence comes from Cryptoprocta ferox, assembly GCA_028646485.1. Classification (NCBI taxonomy): domain Eukaryota; kingdom Metazoa; phylum Chordata; class Mammalia; order Carnivora; family Eupleridae; genus Cryptoprocta; species Cryptoprocta ferox. The sequence continues at coordinate 185,987,375 of CM053567.1, forward strand.
AGCTGTTTTCGGGTGTTAGAAAATTGGATTAAGCTTCAATCGCATTTTCCCCTAAACACAAAAGTCCAAAATTAGTAGCACATTTCTAACAGACCTCACTTAAAGCCACATCAAATTAAATAGAGTCATTTTAAAACGGTCCTGTATATATTGCGCAGCGTGGATTGGAAAGGTTTATGAAGTGAGGTATGTTTGTAAATACTGGAAAGCTCAAAATTGTTTTGACCTTGTGATATTTGAACCATAGTCTTGTAAATTGTATTCAACTTGGAATTGACATCCTGTGGATTTACAGTCCTTGCCCCCCCCCCCACCTCCCCCAGACATACTGCTTTGGAATTTTATTACAAGCTCATTTGATGATGTTTTGTTTTTATGAACCTTGATGTTATCCAAAGTTGCATAAGATCAAAGGATGTTGAAGATAGAAGCCTCCTTTGAGAGCTCCTCTTCATTCTTCAGAACCTCTCATCTTAGGGCTGCATTAACTGAGGCTCTGGGAAGTGAAAGAAATTATTTAAGCCACCTAGAGGATGGGCGTCTGGGCTGGGGGTTGCATGCAAGGCTCCTGGGAAGATTGGGTGAGCGGACTGACCACACGCTTTGAAGGGACAGAGGCAAGCCTGAACTCCAGGCCAAGCTACCTCCTTCACCACCTATGTGACCTCGGCTACGATGCTCACCTGTCTGAGCCTCCCTCCCCCACCCCGCTGCGAAGCCGGGACATGTGTCTGTATCTCAGTGTGGTTTCAAGACTTAAACGAGATAGATGGTAACAAGCATGAAGCACAGAACCCAAGGTCTGGTTCCTGGAAGGTGCCAGGTTCCCATTCTTTCCCTTTCCCTAGTGACTCCTGGCCCAGCACATATTCCACTAAAACGGGCTGGGTGTGGGGACCGCCGGGGCAGGGGCACCACGGGGGTGAAGGTGATGATGCTTCATTTCGTTGGCCGGCGCGCAGGCTCTTGGGGACCAAGGGGTAAGGGGTGCTGGCAGGTGGCCGTCACAGGGCTGCACACTCAGGTACGGACGCCCTGACTGTGGAGATTCACAAGCTGGAAATCGCCGCCGCTCTTGCCGCCTCTCCACGCTCACACGTCCCTTCGCGTCTGTGCCCCTCGGGGCCTGAGCTCTGACTAGGACCGTGTTTGGCTGTCTGTAACAGAATGTCACTAGAAGGCCTCAACCAAGGGGTGCTTTATGCTTCCTCATCTCACGAGGAGTCTAGAAACGGCCGGTCCCGGCTGGCGCAGCCACTCAGTGACGCCCTGGGGCACGCCGGCTCCTTCTGTCTTCCTGCTTCGCACCTCTAGTGTGTGGCCGCCATTCGCACGTCACTTCCTGGTTACGGGCTCGTCACTTCCTGGTTACGGGCTCGTCACTTCCTGGTTACCGGCTGTCACTTCCTGGTTACAGGCCGGTTGCTTCCTAGTTACAGGCTGTCACTTCCTGATTATGGGCTGGGGGGCGAGCTCCAGTCTCCCAGGTGAATTGCAGGAAAAGGAAGAAGAAGGAAGCATCAGTAGAGAAGGAAGTAGAAGCTTTCCAGAAATCCCTAGCCAGCGGCTCTTCACACATGATGGCAGATTGAAGATGGCCAGGAATTCTTTGTCACTCCCTCATTGAAGGGCAGGGCCAGTGTCCTCTCACCTTGACTCTGAGTGGGCTCGGGGCCACTTGAGCTCTCAAAGGGAGCGTCTATCTTCCAGGCTGAGCCTTTAAGGAAGTGGTGGCTCCTATTCCCTTTCTCTTGGAACCCTCGCTCTTGGAACCTAGCCACCAGGCTGGGAGGAGGCAAGTCACCCTGCAGAGAAGGCTCCAGCCTCCGGTCACCAGACACAGCCAGCCCCGACTTGCCAGCCATGGGAGCAAGCCGGCTTGGAAATGGATCCCCGGGCCCCACTGAGCCGCTACAAGTTGAGCCCTGGTCGCATTCAGATCATAAAGGAGATAGAAGATGGCTGCGGTATTAGGTCACTAGGTTTTGGGTTGGTCTTCTGCTCTGTGATAGATGACAAGAGAGCACAGGCCATTGGCCAGAAGGGTGTCACACGGTCACCTCTAAATGCCAAAGAGGCTGCGTGTGTCTGTAATAGCCACACTGTCACCTGGAAATAGTAAATGTGTTCTCTCAGGAAGGAAGAAAAGAACAGTGTGCGGCTCGAACTCACTAATGGTGAGATCATAACCTGAGCAGAAATCAAGACTCGGACGCTTAAGTGACTGAGCCACCCAAGCACCCCCCAGGAGATCTTAAAAAACAAAAAAAGCACTCAAAAGATTAATAATTTTCATTTTGGTACTGTGAATGAATAAAATAAATATGTATATTTTTAAAAATCTTGTTTAATATTTTCAGAACACCATTTTGAAAAGTCTATTTTGTATAAGGTTTATAGCATTTGCTATATTTATAGTTATTATACATGTATAATTTATAAATATATATATGGAGTGCATGCTGTATGCCTGTGGAGTACATTTTTTTAATGTTTATTTATTTTTGAGAGAGAAAGAGTGAGAAAGCATGAGCAAGGGAGGAGCAGAAAGAGAAGGAGACAGAATCAGAAACAGGCTCCAGGCTCCAAGCTGGCAGCGCAGAGCCCAACATGGGGCTGGACCCCACGAACTGCGAGATCATGACCTGAGCTGCAGTTGGACACTCAACCGACTGAGCCACCCAGGCGCCTCTGGAATACATCCTTTAGGGGTTAAGCAATAAAAAAAGAGAGAGAGAGAGACAAGAGTGATAGGGGACAAAAGACCTGTCAGCCATGAAGTTGACAGAACATTACAGGTGCCTCCTCTCTCCCTGTTCTTTTCTTCCTGTCTGTCTGTGCAGAGCCTGCTTGGGATTCTCTCTCTCCCCTCTCTCTCTGACCCTACCCCACTTGCTCTCTCTCTCTCAAAATAAATAAACTTCAAAAAAATTTAAAAAGGATCTCTTATTTCATAAAATCCATAGGTCATATCTCCAGGCACAATATATAACCATTCAAGGAAGTTTGTTTTTAATGATAGTGGTGCAAATCCATATTTAGCTCACTTTTTTAAAAAATTATTTTTAATGTTTTATTTATTTTTGAGAAAGAGAGAGAGAGAGAGAGACAGTGTGAGCAGGGGAGGGGCGGAGAGGGAGGGGCAGAGAGAGAGGGACACACAGAATCCGAAGCAGGCTCCAGGCTCCGAGCTGTCAGCACAGAGCCCGACGCGAGGCTCGAACCCACGAACCGCAGGATCATGACCTGAGCCGAAGCCGGACACTCAACCGACTGAGCCACCCAGGCGCCCCTTTAGCTCCCTTTCTTGATCAATGTTCTGTCTTTCTGTCTCCATCTGTCTCCATCTCTTTCTCTTTCATTGCCATTGCTTCTGATGAGATGTCAGGGTTTGTACCTAAGAAATGACAGAGAGCTCACACTTGGAGGAGGAAAAGTGTCACATCTGCTGTTATCTTGCTCCTTCAGGTTCACACGTTTAGGATTATCTTTAATCCACAGTTACTTTGCAGGTATTTGGCTCAGCTGTGTGTCCATAAGCGTTCGCGTACTGGGGAGGTAATATAAAGTTGCCAACACACTTAACTGGGGAGAGATGAGCACAGGGACCCTGAACAGGCTAATGGAGGAGTGGGCACTCCTTTGACCCCCCACCTCCCATGGGGTGAGGACTTTCCTCACAACGGACACAGGCTGGCCTGATTTCCCAATTCCTGCTGTTAGATAACAAATCAAAGTAGAAATTCTTAGGCATTTTCTTACACCCGATGCATCATCTTGCATATCCCCCGGTGTGCGTGTTTGCCACTTTGGAGCCCAGCTGCCTCTTTGACTGAAAGCTTCTTGGAGACAAAGCTTAGGTCCTGTTCATCTCTGAATCCCCAGTGTCTGGGGCTGTTCTGACACCGGGAAGTTGCTGGCCTGGTGTTTGTTGAATGAATGAATGAATGAATGTATGAAATGGACAGGACGGGTCCATGAGTGGCCGGGCCCCAAGTTCTAGGGCTGGGCTCAGGAGCGGAACTCGTGTTTGATTCAGCGGTGTGCTGCTCCAAAGCTCACTTGAACGGTTCCTGCCTCATTTCTCGATCTGTAAATGGCGATTCAGAACGGGAATACGAACCACACCCGTTGTCCCGAGACGCTGATGAACCGATGTGTGAGAGAAGAGTTAGCAAACATTTGTCCCTTCTCCTGGAAAAAGAGAATAAAATGCGGTGGCAAGGCCGGTGCCTGGGGTGACCGTCAGCTTTCTATTACTGCTCAGACAGATGACCACATATTTATTCTCTGGAGGGTCTGGATGTTAGAAACGCCATGTGGGTCTTATCGGGTTAAAGTCAAGCTGAGGGCAGGGGTTGGTTCCTTTCTGGAGGTTCTCGGGGAGAATCTGTTCCTTGCCTTTTCCAGCTCCTGGAGGCCACCCCCATTCCTCGGCTCGGGGCCCCTCCCTCTGTTGAAGCTGGCAATTGCATCACTCCACGCTCCGCATCTCCTTTTCCTCACTGACCCTCTGGCCTCCCAATTATAAGGACACTTGTGATTCCACTGCGTCCAACCTGAAAATCTGGGAGACTCTCCCCATCTCAAGATCCTTAGCTTAATCACATCTTAATGTCCCTTTGGGCCATTCACAGGTTCCGGGGATCAGAATGTGGACATCTTTCGGCAGAGGGAGTTCACCTGTCACAGCGAACTGCCACCCAGTTTGTCTGGGACAACCAGTTTTAGCACTGGAGGTCCTGTGCCCTGGAAATCCCCCGAGGCCCAGGCAGACTGGGCCCGTCGGCCATGCGATCAGGTGGCATCACATTAATGTTTAGAAGACAGGCTGTGGGGGGAATCCCCTTGCAGCCACTTACTGGGTGTAAGTACCTTAGAGGGTGGGTATGAGGAAATAAGAAAACGTGTAGGAAGGGGGTACTATTACCTTCATTATGTGAAGAAGTCTGTGTGGGGTGCTAAGGGGCCCTGAGGGGCCACCCCCAGTCCCTTATACCTCACTGCAGAGCCTGCCTCTCTTCAAACCCCACCCCAGCCCACAGGGCCCTGGCTACCCCGTGGGCACTCCCCCCTGACCATACTTGGGACCTGCACTCAGCAAGGGCGGAATGCAGACCCAGATTCTGCACTAGGCAACCCTGAAGACGCCCGAGCAGGAGGGGACGGACCAAAGCAGGTGAACGTGCTCCCTTTTTCTGAACTAAGCCCAGCACCTGGGCTGCTCCCCCGGGCGGAAGTGGGGGGGCACTTCCTGGGGTTGTCAGACCACTGGGTCCCTCAAACGGAAGTCAGGCTATGGACGATGGCCTTGGGAAAGCATCCAGTAAGTCCAGTAAGTCCAGGGACCTTCCTGGGCCGCCTTTTCTTCCTCCGGAAAGACACAGGGAGGGGAGAGCCTCCCCACCCCATGCGCCCAAACAGAACAATTTATTTAAGTTTATGGTGAGGTCAGTCTACTTGACTTTGGGCTGTTCTGCTGATTGGTATTTGCTTAGGAGACAGATCTGTTCTGCTTGAACTGATCCGGGGTATTCCCCGCTCCCCCCCGCCCCCAACTGGCTCAAATAGGAGGTGGCTTTTAAGTCTAGGGACACAGGAATCTTGCTTCTTCCTTGGAGAGGCAGTCGGCTTGAATTAGAGAATTCTGCATCTGCATTGTGATTACATCTCATTTGCATCTCACTTCCTGCCGCCACGTTGGGAAGCCCTGGGCATCTGTGGCGGGATTCCTGCATTGAAATGAGCGTCCTCCTTGAAGGGGCTTTAATGATGCTCGGTCTGGCATACCCTGATCTGCCCTGTGCGGTGCCCCGGGCTGCAGGGCAACCGGCGAGAGCCTAAACCACGGTTAGGAAGACGACGAAAGTAAGTTCCAGAAGCCCCCTCCTAGTATGGGCTGGCCTGGCCGCTGGGCCAAGTGTGGTGAGCAAGACAGATCCATCTGCTGCTCCTCTGGAGCGACAGTCAAGCAGGAAGTGCCCTGATCGCAAAGTCACCCGAATAATTGAACGCAAATCATAAGAGCATAGGCCAGTGGCTGGATGGTACATCTCTGGTCTCAGCAGTCGGACAGTCTCCTTGACAGCTTCGTTCGGGCTCCCCTGGTGTATCCTCCCCACTCTGGCCACGTCTTTTAGGCTGTCCCACTGCGGACAGCCACCTGCACATCTTTTGACATTCCTCCCGGTATCACCCACTCAGGACATGCTCCCCGCCCTCCTGCTGGCCCTACACTCCGCTGTCCCTTCCCCTGTGTGACCTGCCATTGCCCTGATTACACTATATTGTCATTTGGTGAGGGAGTGTGGGGCAAGCTGAGGGCAAATACAGGCCGGCACCCCCCCACCCCCACCCCGGTGGAATTTGTGCGTGACATTCCTCGGATACTCCCGGCTCCCCAAGAACAAAGGAAAGGGGTTTAACTGCTGGCCATGGTGAAGGGGGAAACTAAGGCAAATGAAAAATTAAGTTCCCTTACTCCCTACAGCCCATTGACAAGTCCTTGAAATAGGCAGAGTGACCTTCCACTAGGAGCTCAGCTGCCTCAAGGATGACACGTTGCTGGGGGCAAAGGGACTCTTAGTTCACATTTTCCCAACCTCAAGGACCCTGTAAGTCTACTTCCTTTATCTCAACTGCCCCATGATCTCTGCTGGGAACCAGGCTCCAAGCTTATGCCCGCCCCCCACCTACATCTAATGGGTTTCACGACTGACGTTTTATTAAATGGTAATGAATGGACTTTCCCTAGCAACAGCTGGGCTTCCAAAATTTCTTAGAGACTTACTCTATCCTTGACCCCCTCCCAACTTGAGGGTATATAATGAATTACCCCATCAGGACCCCAGGGCAGCTCTTCCTACCCAAGGGTCCTGTCCCTGTGCTTTTTGGTGCTTTTTGCACCGAAGACTTCTGCAAGAATTCTTTCTTGGTCGTCGGTTCCCGACCACCCCACCATCACCCCAAAATTTCATCATAATTGACCTGATTCCTCTCTTTCACGTTAGTTTCTCATATTTATTCTTAGAGTAGGTTTTATGGAGATAGAATTCACAAGCCATGAACTTCACCATTTTAAAGTGTACAATCGTTGGGGCGCCTGGGCCTGGGTGGCTCAGTCGCTTAAGCATCCGACTTCGGCTCAGGTCATGATCTCACGGTTCGAGAGTTCGAGCCCCGCATAGGGTTCTGTGCTGACAGCTCAGAGCCTGGAGCCTGCTTCGGATTCTGTGTCTCCTTCTCTCTGCTTCTCTCACTCTCTCTCTCAAAAATAAATAAACATTAAAAACATCAAAAAAAATAAAGTGTACGATTATTACCAGACCGCAGCGGGTCTGCTCCCTGGTAAGTTCTAGGTGGGAGACTTCACTGGGGGAGTAGCCTCACAAGGTCACGTTATTTGTACAAATAAGAAGATCCTGAATCATCAGAGCAGGTGTCTTCCTGAATGTGTCTTTTCCTACTGCAACTGTTAGTTTGTTTCTAAAAGGTGGTTGTTTCTTTCTCATTGTTGAGTTGAAAGGGTTCCTCGTGTATTCTGGGCACTGCAGACTCTCCGCACCTAAATGATTTGCAAGTATTTTCTCCTATTCTCTCTTTTAGTCTCTCATTAGTGTCCTTTGAGACGAAAATTTTAATTTGGGGGAAGTCCATTTATTTTTTTCTCGTGATGTTCTATCTAAGCAAGGTTGCCTAATCCAAGGCCATGAAGTGATGAGCCCAAGGTCACATAACTAAAGAGTAGGAAAGCTCAGGAGAACAGACCCAGGCACCTGCCATCCCACTGCCCCCATCCGCCTCTGAGCAGCAGGGTTTACTCAGCAGAAGGGTGGCAATCATGCTGGGATGGTTACTTTATTTATTTATTTATTTATTTATTTATTTATTTATTTTGGGGAGAGCACCAGCCGGGGAGGGGCAGAGAGGGGGACAGAGGATCCAAAGCAGGCTCTGTGCTGACAGCAGCGAGCCCGATGTGGGGCTTAAACTCATGAACTGCGAGATCACAACCTGAGCTGAAGTCAGATACTGAACCTACTGAGCCACCCAGGTGCCCCAACGTGATGGTCACTTGTAAGTGTCAACTTGAGTGGACCAGGAGGTGCGTTTCCAGATGAGGTTAGCATGTGAATCAGCAGCTGAGTAAAGCAGATCCCAGTCCCCGGTGAGAGTGGGTATCATCCAGTCCCTTGAGGGCTTGCATCGACCAAAAAAGGCAGAGAAAGAAAGAATTCACCCCTTGCTTTCTCTCCTGGCTCACTGACCTAGGCCATCTCAGCTCATCTCCTCCTGCCCTTGGACTAGGGTTTATGCCATTGGCTCACCTACTTCTTGTGCCTTTGGACAAGGACTGAATTCCCCCACCAGCTTTCCAGCTCAAAGATGGGAGATAGTTGGACTTCCCGGCCTCCTAAGCCAATTTCTCAAAATAAATCTTCTCTCTCTCCCTCTGTGTGTCTCCCATTGGTTCTGTTTCTCTGTGGAACCCTGACTCGATGAAAACGCCAAGTGGCTTTCCTCCCTCAACCTGGGACACCTTTTTTTCTCTTGGCTAACTCCTCCATCCACATAATTCCGCTCAGGATTTCCCACCTACAGGAAGCTGTCCTTAACGTCCCCTTCGCACTCATGCTGGGGTAGCTGCCTTCTTGGAGACCACACCACCCAGGGCTTCCCACGTCAGAGGCGTTTCTAGAGTTGGGAAGACTGTGGGCTCCAGATCTGACTTCCAGAAGTTGAATAGTTGCTGGAAGCCATTTCTGAAGTAAGGCAGGTTTGCAAGGCGGGGGGCCTCCCGCTGTCAGATGGCGACCGACTTCTGCTTGAGCACCGACCCCCAAGGCACCTGACTGACTGATATCAGGAGTGATTTACCTTCTTATGCTAAAAATATGTGAATTGTACCTTATGAAAAAACTTATTATAGGAGTTTCTTCTTTTGTGATTATAGAAGCAAATATTACATTTCCTGAGAAAACTGTTTGTCTTTCCCTCCAGAAAACAGGCTATTGACCCCTGCTCACAAAAGAACTAACTCTTGCCTTTGCTATGCTAAAAACATTGCTTTGTATTCAAATGCTAAAGATCTCTTCCTTCCCCATATGATAAGCATCTAAGTCACCTACATCAATCACTATTGATAAAGGTTATGCATGAGTATTCTACCAATCTATGTTCTGGGAAATTTTTATATATCAAAGAAATTTATCATCAGAAATCATTGTCTAAGGCAGCTGCCACTCCTGTTTTGTACCCCATACATTTTTTCAATAAATAAAGCTGACCCTCCGGTCAGTGCAGAGATGCCTGCCTGGTGAGCAGAAAGAAGCCGAGGCTCTCTCGCTCCCTTTCGCCGACACCGTCCATCCGTCAGGGAGCCCTGGACCTGCTGGAGCTGGACTCCGGTAAGTGGTGCCTGAACAGGGACTTGAAGGTAAGCCCCTTCCCTTTCTCCTTTGAGTTTTTCGGGACGGTTAGGACTCCACTATAGGGTGCTGCAGACCCCCCTGTAGAGATAGGCAGGGTTAGAGTGGTGGATAGGTCAGAACTTGAGAAGTTATGGGCCATAAGGAGTCTAAAGAAAGAAGACTCTTTATAGACGTTATTCATTACCTGCTTTCAAAGAAGGGGGTCAAGGTATTGCCCTAGCAAGTTTCGCGTTTTTTACATTTCGTACAAAAGAGATGTGCATGGTTCCCAGAGGAAGGAACTGTTAATGTAGAAACTTGGAATAAGGTAGGAAATGAGATCAAACAATATTTTAAGCTTAAGGGGCCACGAAACGTTCCCGTTGATGCCCTTTCACTATGTAACTTCATACGGGAAGCTTTGGACCCCCAGTTAGAGGCAGGGGAATTGGCTAAAACCGAGAAAAGATTTGCCTTTCCCTGTCCCTCCCAAAAATGCTTTCCTAACAACATAGAAGAAAAGGGACAGGGTTCAGAAACAACAGCTGATGATTATAGCAAGGCTTTTCCCCATACAGGCTAAAGAAACTTCACTTAAACAAATAGATAAATCCAGGGAGCTGCCCTCCAGACCACCTCCTCCCCCTCCGTTACCCAATTTAAATAGATCACGGGCTGCCATTAGAGAGGCCAAACGAGATGGTGACACCGATTTTGTTCAGTGCTTCCCAGTAGTTTTTAAAGGAGATTTTGATGATGAAATCTCATGGGAGCCACTTCCTTACAAGATTTTAAAGGAGCCAAAAACCGCTTGCAGCAAATATGGGCCTCTGGTTCCTTATAGTATCACATTGCTGGATGCCCTAACATCATGTTGGATGACCTCTTATGAGTGGACACAGGTGGCCACGGCCTGCTTATCAGGAAAATTACTTATTATGGAGGGCAGAATATGAGGATCTAGCTAAGAGGCAAGTGGCGACTGAGGAAGATAAGATCGAACAATATTATGCCCTTCAGGGGCCCCAAAAGGTGCCCGTTGAGGCCATTTCCTTGTGGACTCCTATAAAAGTCCTTAAAAGAAACTTTAAATTCCACCGGAGACAGCTTTGGAGCTATTTTTAAGCCCATAGCCCCCCAAAATGAGACTAAATTGGACTCCGGGGCTGTCCCTAATTTGTCCACAACGAAAGCTTCAAATCTGACCTCTAACAATTTGGCATTCTCCGTTCAAACATTTGGGACTTTCCCTCTGGCCTCTGGGTCTTTCCCTTTAACTGGGCCGCTTCCCCCCATGCCCTTTCCAAAAGGGACTGGCCTTCGGGCTGCCATTGGGGAAGCAGAAAAAGAAGGAGACACGGAATTAGCTAAAACCCTACAAACAACAGCGCCTACTGAGGAAGATTTAATCTCCATCCAGGCTAGAGAAAGTGCACTTAAACAAATAGAATGGAAACCACCCTGGGGGAAATTTCTAGTCTTTTCTGGCCTGATGTGGACGCCATAGTTCCAGTTTGTTGGAAGAAAGATGGCTTCTACTCCTCTAAGATTTTAAATCGGATTTTCCTCAGTGCCTCCTGCTGTCACCTCGCCTCTTCTGCTTTCCCCTCCCCCTCCTGTTTCTGCACCAACTTGGGTGTGGTCTACATAACTGGTTTCTATACTTTTTTCAATGCCTCATTGGCTCCTCCTCCCACCCTCCAGGTCAAAGAAGTCAATTTATCATCTGAATTCTGAACGCACATGTGCTTCTGTCTGGGGTATTAAGTGGAAGGCTGGACATAGCATTACTTCCCGCCCTTGGACTGCACTGAGAAGTTGGTCGGGCCCTTCAGTAAACGTGCAAACCTGTTTTGTGGCCACTCTGTACCTGTTTTGTCCTATTGTCATTGTCATTGTTTTTGGTCTTATCTGTGGAAATTCTGTGGGAGGGAATGTAATAACCTCTGGTGTATACGTGAGTGTGAATATGCGACTCAGTCTGGCTTGCCTGCCAAGTTCGATTCTGTGGCTCCACGGGTGGGCACCCTTAAGGTCCCCAAAAGCCTACGGAGTCTGAGTGGGCCCATCTGCAATTCCGCGGTGAACGGCATACAGTCTATGGTGGCATCGGAATAGTTTCCGATCCTAAGTCACAAAGCTGAGACCACTACGGCGAAGCGTCACCTAAGTTCCTTCAGGACACGGCCAGATGGACATCTGACTGGTCTCCTCATTAGAGGGGGTACCCCTACCCCTTTGTCTGTCTATGCGACACCGCCTCACGGGAACATTATGGGGTTGGGACTGTCCAGAGAAGGGGACCTTATGGGTCTGGCTGAGATAAAATCAGGCTGAAGGGGACATTAACTCTCTCTGTTCCTCTGCCTAGTAGATGTGAGGGCTTCTCCCTCATTCATTTCCCACGTTAATGGCTATAATTGGAGCCACCTGTAGTTAGTCTACTTGGGACGGAGACTTTAAGGAAATATTCCCACGCAGCTGCCGAAGCAAATTTTGTTTCAGGGAGATTCCCTGTTTTCTCCGGACTGACGTGGACTGCCTAATTCAACTGGATAAAACAAAACAAAACAAAAAGACCCTGAAGTCTGCTCCTCTGTCTGAGCTGACAAAATTTAAAACTGAGAATTCTCTCTCTGCTTCCTGCTGGTGCCTCTCCTCTTTCGCCCTCCCTTCTCCCACTCCTTTTTTTGCACC